>CATIWR010217226.1:0-56425 GCA_949677035.1 Omphalea diandra
GCTTGGTTGAAAATGTTTCATGAGTTGATTTTGGGAACATGCTGCATAAAAATGAAAATCAGGATAAGGAAAAGCTGCTTATAAGCAATTTTATATAGCTAAACGCACCAATTCATACTGAAGAACTCAAACTGTACCAAGCTTCATCCAAAAGAGCAATTATCCCAATAGGTTTCTGCAAACAAGTGTATGCTCAAATAAGGGCCAAAGTACTATAGAAACAGGAAAAGAAGAAATGGAGAGATTCGGAAACATCAACCAAACATAGGCCTTTATGATCTGGGTGGAAAAAAATGTCTTTACAAGGTCATAATTGGATATCATAAAGCCAAACGCTAGATATTGAAATCAAACTATTAAATTTAGCTCATCTACTTGCATACCCAAAATTAGAACCAAATAGATACATTCGAAAATGTAACAATTTCAAATATGTTAATCTTTTAACAAGTGTAATCTATCGGCCACCAAATTCTTTTTTGTAATACCATAGCATTTATCAATTAAAACCACAAAATTTAAGAGCAGTACACATTACTTCATATTAAACCCATTGTTTATCCATTAGCATCTTCATTACCATTTGCAGCACCAAATATATATAAAAATGCTTCACATTAGAAACAAACATAAACCAGATCAACTTCTTGGTCCAGAATATTATAAAGGAAAAGGAAGGTAATTTAGCAGAATATTGCACAAGAATCACTCGAATAACAAACAGGCAAGACTAAATTACACTTTGGAAAAAAAAACAAATGCATACCTTCTCAATTAAATCCAAAACATCCTGGTTGTCTATAAAATCAATGTAACTCCAATTAATTTCTTCTTTTCTGTATTCCTCCTGTTCCATCTTGAACACGTGCTGAAATATACGGAAAAAAATAAGTTAGAAGAAACAAAATAAGTAGCCTTGGTCTCATCTTGAAGCAAAAAATACCACACCTCATTAAAATGTTGCTGAAGCTTCTCATTTGCAAAATTAATGCAGAACTGCTCAAAACTGTGCAATATATAACATTAATCACTTGATCCAGTTAAGCATGGTAATAAGACCGAGATCTGAACTGAAAATGACAATAATGATGGTGAAGGAAAAATACGGCAATGAAGATAACACCAATCAACTATCAACACCAGTAATAAAACAGAAAAGATGCAAAAAACAAACTACATATCCAGTTCAGAAAAAAATTCAATAGAAGGGATAAACTAATATAAATAATGATCAACAAAGGGATGCTCCCTACTGCACTGTTTGAACAGAAGAGAATACAAGAAGAAAACACCTCAAATAACATACATACTGAAGAAGACAGATGCTGTTAAAACTGCTAATGTAGACTAAGATTTATGAAGATGAAACTTCTTCCAAATGCTGCAAGTTCACATCAACAAAAGAGCTCAATAAATTAATTTTCTACCAACATTGCACCTTATGCTATAGAATAATATGGTTTAACACTGTTCAAACAAGATCTTACACATTACCTATTATGTTTAAAGCATTCAAAGCCATAAATGTCCAGTACTCCAATTTGTATCTGAGAAGTCAGATCTTGCCCAACAGACCTATTAATCTTATCAACAAGCCTAAATGGAAAAGTGAAACCAAATAAATTAAGAATGTCACCAGGAATCCACCTAAAGCAAAAGGCAAAAGCCTTTAAGCAAGATGCCATTAAGCATACCAATCAAACAGCCTAGCATAAACTGTCTTTGCCAAGGCATCCCTACTAGCAACTGCAGCATTACAATCAAGAGCTTTTACAATACTTCCATCACGGGTTTGAATTGTGCGAGTACATAGCATTGCCAGCAAGAGATTGACATCACACCTGATGAATAAAATTTAGTAGCTGAATGTATCAAATTCCAAAATCCCCTAAACTAAAGGCAATCCTTTCACATTGGGCTGCTAGCCTTTCTTATAAAAAATATAAAAAAAAAATTATAACAACAACCACTAATACAGTTTTGAAGAGAAGAATTATGATTTTAAAAGAAGAATTAAGATAAAGATGGAAAATTTTAGTAGACAACAAAACTAAAGGGCTACAAGGCAAGCAGTTCTCTCTTCTTCTGCATCTGATACATCATGATGCATGTCAGACATTTAATCTGATATACATCATTACAGTCACAAAACCAAAAATCCCAAAATTGAAGAAACCATAAAGCCCTATCCAGATCAGCCAGCAATTTAACCATTGTGCTCCATCCGATATGAGAAAGTAAGGCCATTTTATAAAATCTCATTGGAATTTTTTTACTTCAGTGGAGCTACATGCAACAAATAAAATCCAAAAAATGGAACAACAGTTATGTTTTGAGACTATTAAATCAAGAATAATTGATTTTTTGCCTCTTTGGTACACTAATTGGAAACAAGTATACAATTCTTGTACCTCTACTTCCAAATTTCAATTATACTTTAGAAGGAAAACATAGAGAACCATTAAACTGACTTGAAAAATTGAGACAAATAAAGTAACTCAAATAAATGTCATAGGCTGGTCAACTATTCACGAAAGAAAGGCATATTCTCCATGGCATTAAATACAATAACCTACTTAAAAAGATTAGCAGCCATCTGCAGATGAAAACTAGATTTTTGATCCTTTACAGTTGAAGAATCATGTTCCTTGCCAGGGGAAAATTCAATATTTCCAAGATGAAGAATTGCAGCCAAGGTACGAAATATAGCTTCCTAACAAGGTAATAACACAAGTAAGGAAAATATCCAAGAAGAGAGTAAACAAAAGGAAGAGAAATGCATAACCATAAAGAAAAAAGCCATTGAATAATGTTCATGAACCTGATCTTCATGACTTATACCAACAATATCCATTGCTCTCCTCGTCTTCATGTACTCCTTCGCATTGCTAATTCCATCTAGTTCATAGGTTTTACTCTGGTTTAAGTAATGAAAGTGACTTGGATGATCCAAATTGTACGTCTCTGCATCCTAGATGACATGTAGACAACCACAAGTACAGCAATCATTAGCTAGAAAATTTTATCATCCAGGACAGAAATGTGCCACACAAACACACAAACTCAGAAAATCTCAATGTTAAGAAAATTTATTAGCACTAAAGAATGTGCACATGAGGGGAGATATTAGTATTACCCTCCCAGATGCACATAGTTGGTAAAAGCAATGATAGTTCCTTTCAGGATCTGTTATTTGAACTACACGGGATCGTTCCAGAAGGTAAGTCCTAATAGCAGCACCAGATATTCGACCATTTGAATCAAATTGAATCTCAACAAATTTCCCAAAACGACTGCAATAACAAAGAAACAGAAATAGGCAAGAATAAACCATATTAGATGGAAGATTAGCATTTCTTGCATTTGCAAGATGAAAGAATAAAATCAAACCACATTTCATAAACCATGAAATATTTGATTGATCCAACAAACTTAATAACATTAGCTTTGAATGACAGCAATTATCAAATATCTCTTCTTCTAATACATAATATGTCAATACTTAGCATGCTTTTTCCTCACCATTACATCATAATTCAGTTATTTTCCTTACTGTAGAAATTTCTCCAGTCACAACATTCATACACCTCTTTTTCATCATGTCAACAAATTGTTCCTTGGTCGGGACAAATTGGAATCATGAGTGCTCTTAACACTAATATGAATGGAAAGAGAATAACTAGAAGCAGTGAATCGGGAAAAAAAAGAAGCTAATTAATATTTTAAAATGTAAAATCTTACCAACCTTGAGTTATCATTTCTAACGGTCCTTGCATTACCAAATGCCTCCAACAGTGGATTTGACTAAATTATGCAAAACTATGAATCAGCAACATCTTAATAGGAAAAATATGTACATAACAAATTTTGAAAATGAACACAAAAGAGAAATGAATTCTTTCAATTGCCCCATTAAGTTAAAAGCTCAAAACTTAAGCAAGTTAGAAAACAAATCTCATTAGACCCAACCCATATCCCTTTGCCTTCAGCAACCAATGTTTAGGTAAAAACCTAAAAAGTCTGTATCTTGCAACAAGGAGACTATAATTTGAATAACTATGACACATTAATATACACATTCTGGAATCAATGCCAAATTACAGTAGTCTACTTAACTCTTGCTGGACATTAGCCTCTAAACTAAGCCATATTTACCTGTCGTTTTAGGGAAGAGTGCTACCACAATGGAACAAAATATGGAAAAGGAAAAAAAATAAATTGAAGTCTTACTTCAAGGACTTGCTGTTCAACTGTTCTGTCATCCCCAGAGGCTCTACCACCAACATACGTGAGATATTGCATAATCAATTTTGTTGTCTCAGTTTTCCCAGCCCCACTTTCTCCGCTGACCAATATAGATTGGCTTTTACCTTCACTCATCATTGCTCTAGATTTAAAATAAGCAGAATCTCATCAGATCATGTCAAGTAAATGCCATATATCTCAAACATTAACACTTAGTTTTGGTATACTCTACTCAATTTCCATATAAACATGTTTAATGCAACATACCTATATGATGCGTCTGCCACAGCAAAAACATGGGGACTTAGCTCACCAAATGGTGCTCCCTTATACTGTTCCATCATATGCACGTTGTAAAGATGAGGAAGCTCAGTGAATGGATTGACGGCTATCAAAATGCTTCCTGTGTATGTCTAATCAACAACAAAGATGAGGTTTAGAAAAAAAAAATCACGTAAATAGTAAATGCCACTGCTAAATTTTTTTTATTGTCAACCAAAAAATACATTTCTAGGTTCTGTTGCACCTTTAAATGGGTAAGAAAGGAGTTGTTTAATTCAAGAAAATCAGGGCAACACACATTGCCGTTACAAGCATTATCATGAAAGTGGAGAAATAATCATTCAAAACTCAACTTATGGCATAACCAAACCCAAACAACTCAAAATGTAGGTATGACAACTCAGAGATTGGACCTCCAATCCTACAAAATTATAACGGATTTGGGGCCAAAAACAACAAAGAACCAAATGACGTGAACTTCAAAGACTATTACCACATAATGAAGGTCCTAATTTCAAATCCTCTACTCATTACCCGCAATTATAAAATAAATAAACCGCTACAGACAAATTCCGCACAGAAAACCAATAATTAAGCAAACCATGTACCAAAACGGAGACAAATACTCAAAATCAAGCAAAAAAATCACACCAATCAACACCTGTCAACAAAACTATCCACCAGCTACATATTAAACAACTTACATAAATATCATTAAGAGCATATCTCCTCTCTAGATTATAAAGCACGCCGGGCTCGTGCAAGTAAGTCAACTTAGTCATATCATCCACTCCTCCATGCTCCTCATCATCATCTCTTAAAAACAGCTTCTCCGCCGAAACCAAAACCTGCACATACCAAGACCAGAAGTCAAAAACGACTCGTATTCCTCAGAAAGAACACCCGATGAGAAACAAATTTCATTTTCACCTTCTTGCCGGACGCAGTGAGGACGCAGATATGCTTGCCGGAGAAATCGGCAACCTCAGCTGCAATCCAAGCCAGATTCTTGTCCTCGACCCAAACCTTGGAGCCCTTGCGCAGATTCATCTTGGCTTCCTGTACGGCCATAATCGGAAAGTAGGGGAGTGTGTGTGAATGCGTGTGATTTTAAAAAAATTAGAGAAACCCTAGAAAAGAAAGAAACAGAGAAGGAGAAGAGAGATAGTTACAGCAGGCATGGTTTGGTTTTATGGTTCCCGCCCTAACAGGTGTAGTGAAGGGGGGAGAGAGAGAGTCGAAAATGGAGAAATATTGAGGGTATTTTGGAATCGTAATGGACACGTCACCCCCCGGGTTCCTTTGGTACAGTGGTAGTGTCCGGGAGCGGGGGTTTGGCTGTATTGAATTTTTTGTTACCACTAGGCGAGTGGCTGTTGATCGATGGCTACTTGTGCGCTTGCAAGGAAATTGCAGGTTGGGTCATGTGGGCAGTTGAAGTTACGCCATTTTCAAATTTTCGAAATTAACTCTGCTTTTGTATTTGGAATAATTTGTCCTTATTTTACAGAGAAATAATATATATGCATTAACATTTGCCTCAGTCCAACGCATTTCATTTTTTTGCTAAAGAATCATTAAAAAATCTTGCCTTTTCCACTGTTGAGTGCATCTAAACGTCTTTATAAAATAGATATTCAATTATTATGATTGGGTATTCCCTCACAATATATATATATATATATTATCATTGGGTATCTAAAAACAATATCCACAATAAATACTCAAATAAATTGTAATATCAGTTTTCTTTTCAAGTATATGAAACAACGTAATCATTTCTTTAAGGGAAAAATGTAATCATAAATGGCCGTAGAATGTGCATAATTTAGTGTTCATGTTCCTTATGATTACAAGATTATTAACGGACAAAAAAGTTGGAAATGCCTGAATTTAACATGAGCCCATGAATATAACGTCACGTGTGATTTATTTTTGAATTTAAAAAGAGTCGAGTTTCGTAATTACGACGCAGTCCAAGCGCAAGCCCATGATGAAAGTATAGTGTACTGTACAGTGAACGAAATAGGTTACCGAGTGGCGCTACAAGCCCATGATGAAAGTATAGCCAAGCAGAGATTCTGATTCCCGACGGTGCTCATTTTGATTGCACTCTCCAGCCTGACTAACCAACGGTAAAGTTTCCCGCACTTTCGAAAAATTTGAAATTTAAGATTTTTTTTTTAGAAGAAAATTTTAAGAATATGGTTACGTATTATTGGAAATTTTTTTTTACTGGTCTTAAATCAATAATATCTTCAATAGGATCATGTTATAAATGGAATTTTTTATAAAATAAATAATAACTTATAAAGAATAATTATCATTAATTTTAGTGTATGATATAACCTGTTTAACAATTTCAAAATCTTTGACCGTGGATTGAAAAAATTTCCTCTTATATTTTTTAAACATTAACAAATTGATATTTTGTTATCATAAACAAAGATACAGTAAACATGACCATCAAATCAAAGTTATGATCATTGAACAAATAAAATATTCAAAACATTCATATTTATTAAACTAAAAGCTTGAAGAAAAGTGACAGATGTAACCAAGTAACATATTCCTAACATTGAGTTGGAGAAATAGTAGATTTTTAACATCATTTGGTGCATTAAAGAATATTATAGATGAGTGATGAACAATTGAAGCGACAAATATATCGAGTCACAGTTTTTTTACCATCTGCAATACAGTGGCATAAACAGAGCACACCTTGAATAATATCATGCACAACAATTGGAGATCTTCAAGAGCTAACAAAGATGAAACACGTCCCAAAATATAAACTTGTCATTTGTGGAGAGACTAAAACAAAATTAACAAAATACGATAAGTTCCATAAATTAAATACGATAATTAATAGATCCAATACATAAGAGTGAAACACACTTATTGATCTGAAAGAAAATCATTTATTTAGAAATAGGAAAACCATAAACTAATAAAGGGAAAACAATAGGAGCGATAATAATCCAAAAACACTAGCTTAAAACTTAAGTTTGAGTAAGTTTAAAGATAAAATTTAAAATTAATTTTAGAGAAACACGGTTGAATTGATTGATAATTTCCTCTTATATTGCTCTTGTTATTTTTTATAAAAGCACTGCTTACATATTAGTATTTAGCTATGATGCATGAAAATATTTTGTAACTTTATTAATAATGGAAGGGTTAAAGATTTACATGTGAGAAATAGATATTATATTGTCTGAGGATTCCTTGATGCTCTCCAAGTAAAGGATAGTCAATAATGTAGTCTTTGTGCATTATATATTTTCATTTGCACTTCATTATGTCATATGATTAACTAAAAGTAACATGTAAAATGTGTGACTAACTATATAATCAAATTTCGTAAAAAGAATAAATAAACGATTATACATGTGGCTAATTATACAACCAAATTTTGCAAAAAGAATAAACAAACTATCATAAAACAATAGAAGTCAAAATATATTATTAAGTGACATTGCACATTCATATATGTTAAAAAAAATATAATATTTTCTTTATTCTTTCTTATTTCTCTAAAATTTTATTTTTTACAGTTCCTTTTCAAGTAGCTGCTTATAGCTCAACAATGGTATTTCCATATTTTTATTTTTTTTATTTTTGTTTTCATTTTCCTCATTTTTATTTTAACTAAATTTAAATATATTATATAAAGTTATTTGTGTTTTTTTCTTAACATTCCCTTATATGGAACTACATATTTTTCATAGTTGTTATTTATCTTTTAATGAGATTTGTTTTTATTTTTTCAATAACTTTTTTATATGTTGGGCGATATCTCCTATATGACTATTATTTTTCTTTTGGTGAAATTATTTTTATTCGTTTTTATATTATCTCGTGAATATTAATATTATTTATTTCAATTTAATATTAATATTCATTGTGATATAAATATGAAATTTCTAAAATGTTATACATTATGATGGCTTCACAAAAATTATATTAAGATTTCAGAGCACTTTATGAGCTATGCGAAATAATACAAAATAATAATTTAAAATTTTTATATCATTTTGTAATATAAGATCAAAGTACTTTATTATCAATTTTATTGAAAAATATAGATGTTGTATGATTTTACTTTTTTGATTCAATGATGTTTTTCTATTTTATTAAAAAATATTATGAGACAAAAAAATAAAGAGATTCGATTATGTAGATCCAACATTAAATTCCTAGTAATCATGTCACATATTTTTGCTTGTTTTATTTTATAGTAACAGAAAATAGCGAAATAAAAATTGTACTAAAGAGAAAGATTACAAATTTTTGAACTTAGAATTGTGTTAAACATAATGCATATTTACTAGCATTTATTCAATATGAACAAAGTGGAAAATGAAAATATTCATTTTAGCATTTACCTAAACAAATTCAATGAATAAAACATTTCATTAACACCAAATACATAGATTATACATCTATTACCATTGTCATTACCTCAAAGGATACCATAAATAAAAAATAACATTATCATCTAAAACATGTTTCTTGTTTTTCCAAAAAATAAAAAAAAAGGATACATTATTTATTAAATGACTTTGAGTTTAATATTATATACATTGACTGAACTAATTTGTTTCAGTTTCTCTAATTTAATTTTTATAAAGAAATATAAACGAGTGGCCGTTAAAGATACATTCTTCATGAAATATTAGGAGATTTTGATCAAAAAATATTGATAATATAATTTGAATCAGTCTCGAACCATAGTAAAGGTTATTTCAAAGTTTCAAGCTTCAATAATACTATATATTATAGTATGAAGTTTTGTCATAAAAATAAAGTTAGAAATAGTCGAAAAAGCAACACATCTGTTAAGTGAAATCTCGAGAGTTATATCACTTGCTCCAAAGGGACTAAGAGCACCAATTATCGAGCCACCAACGTTCAACTTCATTGAATATTACAGAGGACGCTACCATAAAATTGAAATAACTTAGGGTTTTGCTTGGTTTACCTTGAATACTCAAATAGTTAAGAACATGTAAATCTGAAAGATAACTTAATAATAATTTAAATAGTTAAGAACATATAAATCACAGAGAATGAAACATATTAAGAGCATTATCTTCAAAAATCAATAAAATGAGTCCAAATCGGAATATATGGTAAATGATGAAGAGTTGTAACAATAGAAATAATGGCAGTGAAGATGGATAGTGAGACAATAATCAAGTATGACGACACCATATTCGATTGTAATAAAATAATAAAATCTATCAATTATAATTGGATACGTCAACCGTAGAAATATTAAACTGATCAATAAATGGGTGATCCATGATTCATTCTAAAAATTTAGAGGTTGTTTGGTTCAAGTAAAAAAGGTTTAGGAATGAGAACGATTGTTTGGTTCAACAAAATAAAAAATAGAATGAGAATTTCATTGACCTAGGAATGGGAATGACCCATTCCCTACGTTATTCCCATTTCTGGGCTAATGAAATTCTCATTTCAGTCTTTATTTTGTTGATCAAAACATTAAATCATTCTCATTACTGGACCAATGAGATTCTCATTTTAGTTCTTATTTTGTTGATCCAAACATTAAAAAAATAAATGAGAATGACTTATTCCCATTTTTTGGCTTTTTTTTACTTGAATTAAACAACTTCTAAAAACAATTATTTTGATTTTCATTTTCATTTCTCTCCATTTTCATTATCATTCTTCACCTTAAACCAAACGAGCCCTTAGAGTACTTGAATCTCTAAATAACCAAAGGAACGACTCGTTTAGAACTTGAAGAGTGACTAAATAGACTATCCAAATAATGAAACTGAACAAGAAGATTTAGGAACACCACTTATAGTAAAAAATCTTTGACGATGAAATCCAAAAGTAAACAAATTATTAATCAGCAACCCCACTACAACTTGCTTAATATTGCAACGTTGAGCACAATTATTATTATTATTATTTTTAAATACCAAGTCCTTCTTCAGTCACTTACAATCAACAATAATTCTATGGACAACAGTGATCAACTTTTTTGCTTAGCTTTCTCTTTTCTCGCTCTAAAATTTTCTTTTTCATGTATCCTTTAAAGATTGTTACCAGTAGCTTAGAATGGTTCCTCCATGTTTTCATTTTCATATTTCTTTTAATAAACGTAAATATGTTGTATAGATCTATTTGAGTTAAAAAAAAAAATTCGTCTCTTATATAGAACTATATATCCTTTATGATTATTTTTGTTTCTTTTCAATCTCTTTTTCATGAACGATATCCATATCTGTTATTTATTTTTATTTCTTTTCAATCTTTTTTCCATGAACAATATCGATATATGTTGTTTTTTTTATTCGTTGGAATTTTTATTCATTCTTATATTATTTTGTAAAGATTGATATCATTGATTTTAATTTATTATTGACACTTATTATGACATGAACATAAAGTTTCGAAATGCTATAATAATTTTTATGAGAGCTCCATTAAAAGAGACGTAGAAATATCAAATTACTTTGTACGCCATGCAAAAGAGATCTACCATAGTGAATTTCTTTTTAAAAGGGTTCGAAAATTACTTTTAAACCATCAAAACGGTTCACATGTTTTGTCCTATCGATCAATATATATAATTAATTATAATTTCAAAGTTTAATTAACATAATAGTTTGTCATGTGTCAAATTAAGATGACAATTTGTCATTTAAAATTAATTATTTAATAAATAAACGATTGAAAGGCATATTAATTTAGTATATAAATTTGCTAATTAAAAATATAAATATACTAAAAAATTATAAAATGGGCAATTATATAAAATAAAGCTTATTTAGAAAATATATTATTTATTTATATATTTTATTAATATTTATAAATATATTTTAAATAGTATATTAAATTATAGTCCATGTCGACTAGTTTTATTTTATATTAATATAAAATAGTGAAATAAAAATTATGCTAGAAAGAAAAAGATTGTAAATTTTTAAACTTCGAATCGTGTTAAAAACTTTGCAATTTACTACCATGTATTCTATTTCATATGAAGAAAGCGGAGAACAAAGATATTTATTTAGCATTTTATCGAGAAAAATTTAATGAATAAAACATTTCATTAACACTAAATAAATAGAATATACATCTATACCGTTTTCATTACTTCAAAGGACGCCATCAATTTATATTTCTATAATATAAAACTCATAAGACAAAAAATCACAAATTTTAGGTTTTCGATAACCTATGAAACACATAATTTACATACAACAATTTAACCAAAAAATAACATTATCATCTAAAACATGTGTTTTTTTTTCAAGAAATTACATTAATTATAGTATGACTTGTAGTTTAATTTGATATGTAATAACTGAAAGGCAATTTGTTTCAATTTCTTCAATTTAATTTTGATTTTGAATTTCCATCTTGTTAGTGGTTTTTTTGAAAAACTAATTATTGAATCATCTTTTCATATTCCAATATAATTACTTGTCATATATATACATAAGTTTTTATGTTTTACTACCGTTTTGAGTTTTAAGTTCGATAATGATAAATTTCTCCCTAACGTTAAAAAGCAAAAAAAAAAAATTCCTATTTGCAATATTTGAAGTGAAACCCATGCCACTCCGGTACATATTTTGTGAACTAAATAATTAGTCACATGTGAAGTTGTAATTAATTAAAGCACAACAACAGCATGCTATTGGTTACATCGGATTTTTATGCAGTGGTGCTTGGGCAAGTGTCTTACATGGTTACCATCCACAGTGAATTCAAAACTTCAACAAAATCTAAAGATAAATATTAGTGTGATTCTGCTAATAAATATCTTTCCATCTGCAGTTATAGCTGCAATTTAAAAACATAAGATTGGCATGCCATGGCTGTTCTGTCCTTGAAGAGCATCTTCAAGAACAAAAGATAAAGGATGGGAAGAAGAAAGTTAAAGATATTAAAGTTGGAATCTATGAAGGCTAGGCAAGTGAAGTATTCTAAAAGAAAAGTTGGACTTCTTAAGAAGGCAAAAGAACTTGCTACACTATGTGATGTTGATCTTGCACTTGTTATGATTTCTCCTACAGGGAAACCATCCGTCTATGTTGGACATAACAAGTAATGAATTATTTATTCATTTAAATTTTTATTTTTATTTGCATGCAATTATTCGTACATAATTTAATTATTCCAAATTATTCGTAACGAACTATTACATCATATATATGTGATAAATAGATGAATCAAACATATTTGATCGTGACTTTAAAACTCTTTTTTGTGATTGTCTTTACTTATATAATTAATATTCTTTTTGTTGCATTCTATATTAGTGTTTCACTCAATTTAATGTGTTTTGGTTATTGCAGAGATCTGAGTACTATTTTAGAGAGAGTGTCAACTTTAGGTATTGAGGAACGAGAACAAAGGTAACGAACCAAGTTGCTGCTTCCTCTTATATTCATGTGTTGATATTTTTTTGTTAAGATTGATATTTCTTTCATTAGAAAACCCATTCAGTTCTCTAAATAAAAGTTATCGATTCCATAAAATGATACTCTAATTAAAGATATAAAAATTTATCAATTGGATGAAAGCTATGAAACCCTTGAAGATGTTCTTCACTTATACCTTATGATCATTCAATTGCTAATTTAATGTTGCATGAATGTTTTTAGGAGGGCCTACACCATGAAGGTAAGCAAGAATTATTACAAATCATGCTACTTTTTTTTTTTGTTTGTTATGCTACTTTTTTTTTTTTTGTTATAATAATTTCAATTATCTCAAATTGAAAGTTATTAAAGAGAGTGTACTCAAAGGTCGATTTAGAAGTCCATCTAAGAAGTTTTTCAAGCAGCAGGTAATAAATTTTCTATTCAGATTTCATTTTTACGAAAGCTCGTAAATAGTTATTGAACTTATTTTACTTTTCTTTTCTCTTTTTTTTTTTCTCTATCTTACTCTCGTCATTGCAGAGATGATGCAATCAAAGTACGTTATCTTACACTTATAAACCTATTACTAATAAAAATGAAACATGATAATGCAACTTACTTTTTAACTTTCAAAAAATAAAAATGAAAATCATGTGGTTTATGTGATGTAGTTGAGAAAGCATCAACTGGGAGAGCTGAAAACAGAACTAGACGAGAAGGAAAAAATTCTGAGGTTTCTTGGAATCTTAGTGATGAAATTATCATCTAATCTCATTGATTTTGTAAACATCTTCTCATGTTATGTCATCTATTCTAGGGATTGGAAGAACCCACATAATGTTGACAACTTAGCCCAAATCAAAATGATGGAGGAGCATCTTATTGTGAATCTGGAGAGAGCCAAAAATAGAATGATGGTAAGTGCAATTTTTTAGATTTAATTTCTCCCTATAAATATCATGCCCATCTAACAAAAATGGATGTTTTTTTTTTTTTTTTGGCTAATGTTGTTTGGGAGACGTCAAATAATAATAATAATAATAATAAATAATATGGAATTTATTACAATTTTACCGTTAAAAATTTATTCTAATAGACTATTTAGTCACTCTTTTTTAAGGTTAAGTTAACCATCCTTAAATTTTTTTTCTCCATTACACTCATTAGTCTTTCCATTTGTGTTGCTGTTACAAGAATATAAAATGATTATAATTTCCTTAGTACTTTGATGTTAAATTTTCTCTCCTCAACCATTATCTTTTAACACTCTTGCCAGCAAAACTTCTGATTTCAATTCAATAAATCTAATAATAAAATCTCCAAAACTAGAATCTTGGAACCTAAAATCTACAAGAATTTTTTTTTTTTTTATTTGTCTAATTTTGGTTCTGCATTTTTTCATCTTACAAATTGACCTCTTTCATGAAAATTGTATCAAATGGCAGGATTCGAATCACTCACAAATTAAATCTATCAATAATCTCAAACTGGGAAAAAAAAAAAAAAAGAATAGAAAAAGCTTGCGAATTGAAAACTGTTGTACTTGACCAAATAAATGAGTGGTTCGAGCAATATATGTTACCATTGTACTCCACATCATCTAAATTCCGTTCGACATTTGTGACCATTCAGAGATTGAATAAAGAAATCATAAATGGAGTTCGATACCAACTATTCAGGTCAGAACACCGCCACCATTATTACTTAGGAATGTTGTCTCTACGGTGAATACAATTCAGTTTGCACATAAAAAATAGTGATAATGGCGGTGGCATGGGCAGTAATGACAGCATAATACATGGTGATTTTTGGCGGGAAGTGAGGGATGAAAGACTTCGGTATTCTGCATTTGAGTTAATAAAATCACATAGAGAAGATGAACATAAGAGAATAAATGGAATTTCAGAGTTTTTTTTTTTATTAAAACATTTATTTCAAAAGTGCATCATAATTAATTCATTTATTTATTTTTCTGTAGGTAGCTGAAGACTGACAATCCGAGACTAATTCAATTTTACCTGGGTCCTTAAAGTGGCCTTGAAGTTGATATTCCATCAGATGGGCAGTTAATACTTCTACAATATTTGAATGTGTTGGGAACATTCTTTTTTTTGGGTCTTTTTAAAATAATGTTTTATTTCAAGTGAGAAAGTTTGATGAAATTCATGGTATTTTTAATTGACTAATCATTTCCATTGTTGGAAAATTAAAAATTCATATACTAACTAATAAGCCATTGAATTGACCTTCTAAAGTCACGATAGATGGGATGGGATTTTCATAGGGGTGGGGAGTTTTGCAAAATTTATATCCGATCTGACACACAAATTTTATATCTGATTTGTTATTTGGTTTTGTATCGACTTAGATTGGGTATTTTCTAGATTACATCTTAACAACAATTAAAAAATATATATATTTTTATCTAAAATATTAGATAGTTATCATTTTTAATTTTTAAATTTATTTTTATTTTTCTGTGCTCTTTTTTCAATCATATTATTATTTAAACCAAAATATAATTTTTTTATTTCCTTTTTAAAACAGACCTTGCAAAAATATGAGAAAAAATGAAAATCTAAATTTTGTCAAAAGGTAGAGAAATATATAATGACTCAGACAGATTTCATCAATTAAAGTTTCAAGAACACCAAGACAATTCTCCTTCATAATAAAAAGTTAGATTTAGATGTCTTTTTTTTTTTATTTTTATATATATATATATAATTTAGAAGATTTAAAAACACATCAGCACATTTACTTATTACCTCTTTACATAAAATTATGAATTGTTTCATTTCTATTTTTCTCATATAATAAAATTATGAATCGTATCATTTTTATTTTTTTCATATAAGAAATAATATATTTTAAAAAAATTTAAAAATTAAAATGGCATCATATTAGTGGAAATAATGAAATTAAAAATATATTAAAAAACTCAAATTTCATGATAAAAAACCATAGGATTTAATTAAAATGTTCTGATATTGTTACTAATAAATTCAAACTTACTAGAATATTAAATTTTTATTACTATAATTAAGCATTATCTAATTCTCGACCTAAAAGTTTCTTGTAAAAAATATGCTTCATTTTACAAGTTTACATATAATCTATTTAATAACTCCCTCCTTTTTTTAAGAAAAAAAGACATCAATGTAACATTAATTAGCTCTTTTTTAAATTTACCCTCATCATCAACACCTTTCTCTTTTAATTAAATATTTTTTTTAGTGTTAGTAATAAAATTTTAATTAAAAATAATTAAAGATATATCAGTTCATATTAATTGCTTTTTTAATTAATTACTTTCTTAATTTAAATACACAATTTTAAAAAGACAATTATTTAGAAACAAAGGAGTACTTCAATTAAATTAAAGTTTTACATAATTTTCCTTGCTATAGCTATTAAATAATAAAATAAATATTTCTAAATTGAAAATAAAATATAATATCTAAAATATGAAACAGAACCGTGCTTTAGTTACAGACAAATTAATCTGCAATGGCAGTAAACCTTACAGATTTCCAGCATTTAGGTTGATTTCAGATCATCCACGAGGCAATTCACTGGGAAGGGAGAACCCTCCAACATACCAATCTTAGCTGGACAGGTCGATGGGATACACTCGCCAGTGAATTATTGCTGGTCAAGCATGTAATGCACTGCTGCACCCAACACACACACACACACGAGGTGTTCTACTACTATCATCTTTTCAAAATCTATCAGTAAAGTAGTCCCATCTTTTTCCTTTTTTCATAGCTACAATAATTGATACCAGACCTTTATACACAATTTCCTCTAACTGATCATCCATTAAACCCTCAAAAAAGAGAAGATCAAGAAGAAAAGCATCCGCTAACGCAATAACCCAATGTTGGCATATCTATTATCCTACTATGATACTTGAATATTCCTTTCAGTACTATTCTGCGAAATTACCTCACCAAACTTGAGGAAAAGTTGTGCATCCGAGGTGCTCATGGATGGACAATTCACCATGTGTGGAGTCTTTAGATTTGCATACTCATCCATGTAGCAAGACACTTTTGCAGATGGGATGGGGGCAGGTGTTGCTGGGGTGCATTGTTTTGGTGGGGTTGCTGGTGGCACAAGACTACGGAGGACGCGTGTCACTTCATGCATAGTTGGCCGGTCTGATGGCTGTTTCTTGGTGCACAGAAGGGCAAGCTGAAAAACCTTCTTCACAGCTCCTAGATCTTTACATGTAGCGTTGATCTCCGAATCAACAGTTTCCATAACAGCATTGTCTGCTGTCTTTGATAAGATCTGATGCAGTTAAAGTGCCAGATGTTCAAGACATCAATAAATCTTGGTTGCATTTCCAAAAAAAGTGAAGCAATAATAAGTAATAATTTGACAATTTGAACATTTAGTAGCCATGAAAGATATCCCATATCAAGAACCGAGATAAATGTTAAAACCAGCAATTAAATGATTCGAAACAAGAAGAAGTTAGGCTATTAAGCAAGGGCTGTGGTCTTTGATAAGTTATAACTACAAGTCATTCAAGTCAATAAACTAAAACCTACAGACAATAGATAGATAATGAAAGTCACTGCAAATCTCCTTGGGAACTATAATATTTTATACCGTAAAGCGTGAAATTATTTCTTTAGGAATTTTTCCCACTTCACTGCAGTAAAAGTTTCAATGCGAAACAAGAAATCAAAACTAACAGATGATCTGCCCTTGCACTTTAATCGGTTTTATGTAAAAGATGCTCAATGTAAGAAAACAAGAATGAATAGAAAACAAACCAGATGATGGAGATTGCATCCATTGTCAACTGCTTTCCTTCCTGTCAACAACTCAAGTAGAACAATGCCATAACTATATACATCAGACTTTTCTGTAAGACGGGAAGTACGTGCATACTCAGGGTCTATATAACCAATGGTGCCCATTATGTAGGTAGAAGTATGAGATTTAGACACGCATAAGCTCTTTGCAATACCAAAATCAGTGAGGTGGGCCTCAAAATCCTTATCCAATAGAATGTTTGATGATTTTACATCCCTGTGAATGATGCGGGGACTACAATCGTGGTGTAGATAATCTAGCCCTTGTGCAGCTCCAAGAGCTATCTGTAGACGAGTATCCCAATCGAGCTTTTTCTTCTTAGTAGGGCCTGAAAGACAAAAAATTACCTGATAATTCAGAAGGAAGAAAAATCTATATATGCTTCCAAGGAGATTCTAGATAATTCACCTACACTTCATCTCAAGGATTTGGCAAGGCATCGACTAGATAGCAGTTCATTAACAAAATCCACAAGCCTACCCAAAGATTTTGACTAGAACATGAAACATTTTTCAAAATGGTTTTTCATGTGGCTCAACTAAGTGTCTTATAGATGGTCGCGGAGATGAACTAAAAAGAAAAAATAATGGTATAGGCAAAAAATAAAGATTTAAAAAACATTATAACATGATCATTATCCAAACACTCCAACTCACCATGAAGAAGATCCCACAGACTGCCATTTTCCATATAATCATAAAACAGAAGGTTCCCAGAAGGGGACAGTGAATATCCTTGGAGGCTGACCAGATTCCGATGCTTGATGCTCCCAACTGTCTCGAGTTCTGTCTCAAATTCCTTCAAGCACTGACAATAATGAGAGTAGAGCCTCTTGATAGCTACTGGTTTGCAGTTTTTAAGGACACATTTGTAAACAGTGCTGGATGCACCATAACCAATTATATACTTCTCACTCAAATTCTCAGTCATCCTCATGATATCCTCGTACACATGGAGCGCCATATTCATGTTAAGGATCACCAGCTTTGGCATTGAGTAAGTAACTGCTTGTTCAAGAGTCAAGAAGAAGTATTATTAACATAAATTCATTTTTGACAGGTGATCAAACCCTTTCAGGGTACAATTCGAGACCAACTCACTATTGCATCACTTGTGTCAATCTATCTTTCGGTTATCTTTACAGCCATTTTCAGGGGAAAATAAAAGAATTATCTTTACATCTGATAATAACCTCTAAGAGTCATATCATAAAGAAAGCTTATATAATTTAGCCATGTGTAAATAAATTGATATAGAAGCTCCTTTAACGAGAGTTATAGCTTATCTCAGTCCAACAGCTCAACAAAACAGATTCATAGTTTTAAGTTGTTAAATTGATCTGCAATATCGGATGCATTACAGAAAAGTACCTGGCTTGTCAAGTGATCCATCTTGGAAAGGTGTTGGATTATAAGGTCGGCAAGCTGCCACGAAGATCATGAGAAGAATTACAAGGGCTCCAACAGCAATCCCAAGGATAGCTGCTTTCGAAATTGAAACTGCATGATAATGACAAGAAAACAATAAGTATACTGATTCCTTCAGTGTTGCAACAGAAAAGCCTTAATCACAGGACAAATGCATTTCAAAAGGCGAATAGTTTCCTTTTTCCTTCACAAAAAAACAAAGGATCCCAGGGTGTAAATTTGTTCGTATATTGTCTATAACATGTTGTAGCAAGAAGGTAAAATAAAGTTGACCATTGCATTCAGTTTTCTGGCATTGAATATTTGTTATCCTGGCATGACATAAAATTTTGTAAGCAGTGGACTACCCTGATACGAAAAAAAAAAATTGAATATCATGAATACCTCGCTCGGTAGGATGAGACTCACTACATGGAGAATTTAGCCAGAAGCCACAAAGACCAGGATTTCCAATAAAACTGCAATAAAAGTTATAGCCCGGTAAAGCCTTGAAAGACGAATCATGAGGTTTGAGAGAAACCTTTTCAATAATGCAACAGAACAAATTTTGAGCTTTAAAATCAGACAGTTTATTTGTTAAGAAATGCGTTAAGGAAATAACCAAATGTTCTAACCTGTCAGGTGAAAACCTTGAGAAGTTATTACTTGTAGGAATAACACCAGCTAGGTTGTTGTAAGAAACATTCCTGCATGTATGCTTTAAGGTTAGTTTTAGACGTAACATGTTGCAATAAGAGCTCCTTATTCAAGCCAGTACAACAAGTATAAGCTCCAGCAAATAGTGTACTTACAAAACAGTAAGACTGAGGCAGTTGATAAGAGACATCACATCACCTGAAAGATTATTGTTTTCCAGTCTCCTACATTTTTTGGATTAAATATGTAAGGAACTATGGAAAGGTAACCTAAGTGCATCATCAGAGGAAGTCCCAACTCCACTTAGTTTCAGTCAATGGATTTATCAATATGGCCTTAAATATTTGTTAAAACTATAAGCAACTTCAATGAACAAAACCTAACTACTTAGAATTTGCAACAGCACAGGTCTCAAATCCGCTGGGATGTGCCTCTCAGATATAACATATGGAAGTTGGAGATTCTAACTTACAATGAGAACATGTTCTGAAGTTGACTAAGTTCCTCAGGAATCACTCCGGAGAGATGATTATTTGAAAGATCTCTACAACACCACGACAAAGTTAGGAGGGACAAAAACTAAGCTTTGAGTAAATTTATCAAAACACTTGATGATTTCTTACATCTCCATAACACTTCTCAAGTTACCAAACTCTGCTGGAATGACTCCTGAAAATTGGTTTCTGCTAAGATTCCTATCAAATAAGACAGCAATTGTCAGAAAGAAGAACTTTTAAGATGCTGGAATCACCTAGCATTTGAACTCACAGCTTTAGGAGATGTTCCAGGTCACCAAGGGAGGAAGGAATGGACCCAGTAATTTTGTTGTTAGAAATATCCCTGACATGTAGGCAAGATAAGGTCACAACTAATAAAAATGAAAACATAGACAGGGGAAAAATTGAAGCATTCAATACTTACAAAGTGTCCAAATTACCAATCCGAGATAGCTCAATTGGAACAGAACCCCTAATGATGTTGGCGGAGAGATTCCTGAGAGGTCAGCAAGCAAAGAGTCATCATGAAATTCCATAAACTTAGGAGCTACACTTGCGTAATATAGAGTGAAAATTTTAAGATTCATGCTAAGTTTCAATAGACTGTGAACTGAACTTACAGGTATGTCATACTCTCCAGCCTTTGAAATGCACGTGGAATCGTTCCACGCAACTTGTTACCATGCACATTGCTTACATCAAATGGAATTGTTAACAACCATCTTATAGTGAATAAGAAAGTAACAGGAAGAAGGTTAATGCTTACAGGCTGTTGAGATTTGTACATGAGCTAAGGTTATCAGGTATAGGCCCTTCAAGGTGGTTGTTGGCAACATTTCTACAAAAAACAATGCATTACTGACTTATGATATACAGCAAGCACTAAGAGTAAAACTTCGGAATAACATAACATACAGATCAAACAAGTCGGTGAGTTTTCCAAGCTCTGATGGGATGCGGCCTGTGAGTTGATTATCATTCAATTCCCTGAAATAGCAGAGAAGCACATCAAAAGGTTGACATACTTTGGCCATGCTTGTCACAAACAATACATGGCATGTAACTCAAACTCAAAAAGAATATTTAAGATGAATTATCCCAACTAGACCACAAAAATTAGCTGTGTGTTCATACAAGTAGTGAAGTCTCGTCATGTTTCCGAGCTCTGGGGGAATGGATCCAGTAAGCTTATTACCATGCAAATACCTAGAAAATATTATCATTAAAATCAGTTTTCATTTGACAACTTAAGAGTACCATATACTCTAGGAATACAGGGATAAAACAAGGAATCAAGAAAAGTTTATCATAGTTCTCAATCAAGCAGCTATTTTAGGTTCAGAACAGAATAATAGTCTGATTCTTGAACATGCTGGAAGAAATGATAAAATTGAAGAATAGCAACGACATTCTTACAGTTTTTCTGTGTAAGTCAAATTTCCCAAAATAGGAGGGATAGGTCCACTTAACAAGTTGCAGCTTAGATCTCTGATTATTAGGCAAAGAAAGAGAATAGAATAAGAATAACAAACCACTCATGAATAAAAGAGAATAGCATGAATGAAAAAAATGAAGAATGATGATAAAATAAATCCACAAAGCTTGTCTTTTGAAAATTTCAAACTCAAAATCCTTCTAAGTTATGAGAACAGTCACTAATAGCACTTACAATACAGCAAGAGCCTGCATTAGACCAATTACTGGTGGAATCTTGCCCCCCAGCTGATTACCTTGCAAGGATCTACGCAGCAAAATGAGTGTAAGAATTCTTCATAAGAAATTAGTTGCCAAAATTGTAGATGTTCATTAAACTAAAAAGAACTGCAAGAACATACAAGGTGGCTACTTGTAAGAACCCAATATTGAATGGAATCTCTCCTGCTAGCTGGTTGTAGGACAAGTCCCTGCCAGTTGAAATGAAAAAATATTTTCTTTCAATTTACTAAACAAGGTATGCCAACAATTTAGAATTTCAGTTTATTGAATGAGATGGAGTACATACAAGACCTGGAAGGAAGTACAATTGCCAATATTTTGAGGAATCGTCCCGGTCAAACTGTTGTTTCTCACATCGCTACAATGATAGGGCGTATGTCAAACTCCAATTTAGAAAAAGTCTTGAGTTCTTAAAGTGACAGCATTAGTCACTGAAAACTTACAAATACCACAGCGCAGTTAGCTGGCACATATCTGGGGATAGTGTTCCGATCAAATTGTTTCCTCGCAAACCACTGATTGGAAAGGAGATAAAAAGAGGCTCATGGTCAAATTTATAAGAAAACACCATGCGTTAGAAATATACACTAGAGAGACCTCAGCTATTAAAATAGAAATCATGTTTAAGATGACATCAAATGTTCATATATACTTACAGATACTGCAAGACTTCATTCCAGTATATCAATCTAGGGATCTCTCCACTGAGTTTATTCTGTGCCAGATCTCTGGAACAGCATTTAGATTGAGAATGCAAAATTTCTATGTGAAGCTTTAGATTAGAAAGAAAACATCAAGTTTAAATCTTACAAAATTTTCAAGTTTGGAATCTGAGACAGAGTAGATGGAATTGGGCCAATCAATTGGTTATTCTTCAAAATGCTGAAAAACATGCAGTTAGTGAGAGTTCAGACTTAATAATTGAGAGGAGCAAAGCAACGATCCACAAAGCTGGAACACAAAGAAATACACTTGAGAAGACACACTTACAGAAATTCTAGTTGCTTCAACTTTGAAATTGAAAATGGTATGTCTCCATGTATCTCATTGAAAGATAAGTCCCTAACAAAACACAACAATAAAAATTAACTGAACTAATAAGCCACTCAAACAAGTAAATTCATGTTTAGCATCTTTCAGATACAAAACTTACAGGCTTTTCAAAGATAAGCAGTCGCCAATCTCATCGGGGATCTGCCCAGACAGACAATTTCCCCTGAGATCACTGGTCGAAGAACGTACAACAACAATTAATTTTGAGTCAAAACCAAGTCAACTCCGTGCTCATAATAATAATAAAAAACGTAATCTTTCTAAGGGAAAAAAATTCGAATTCAATTCAAGATTAAAAAGAAAACTTTATCATTTTTCCAACGAACAACTTAACAAGAAAATAAAAATAAGTAGAAACGGTACATAGAAACCAGGTCTTTAAGATTTCCTATTGCAGGCGAAATCTCCCCATCAAGATTTAAACCTGACAGATTACTACAACAAAGAAAAGCAGCCAATCGGGAAAAGAAACAAAGGATGAATCTTTGGCAACCAGAAACAATAGACTAACATTGAAAGGCAGTAAACAAGAACATTATTGGCACAACATGAAAATGAGGAGGCTGACTCACAGTGCTATAACATTAAAGGTGACATTATCACAAGTTACCCCTCTCCAAACACAGAAATCAGAAGATGGGGAGTCTGTCCAGTCATAAAGAACATTATCTACATCTCTAAACGACTTCTTTATCTCCAGCAAAGTTGTTCCTTCACCATATATAACAATACCACTGTCAGTCTCAACACACACACACTAAAAAAAGATGAAAAAACACAGAAAACAATACATCATAGATTAAATAAACAACCAGTAGTAATATACGCCTAAAAAAATTCTGAAGACCCATTTTATTAGGAGGTAGAAAACCTAAACATTTGACCATGCAACTCACCCCAAAAACAAAAAAGAATTAAAATTTGTTCTTGAAACAAAGAAAAGAAAAGTATTAGATAATGTTGGACCTGTGTCTACCTCGCACACGTTGACATTAACGACTACAGGCCTTAAAAAATTAAGTTGAGTTCAGTTGCTGGTTTCGAAACAGAAAATATAATTAAAAAAATGGGAATTCAACATTCTGCTTTTATGCACCAGTTTCTCCTACAGCCAAACCAAACAAAAGGAGAAGAAGAAGAATTCACCATCATCGGAATCCACAGAACCAAAACAACCCAATGAGACGAGAATGGCCAGGAGGACAAATTCCAGTCGAAATGCCATTATTGCCCTTCAAAACGGAACCTATTTTCAAAGCACACTTCCCATATCCTCTTGCACCACAAAAACTAGGCAGGGTTGGCTCAAAAGTTTAATAAAACTCTAGACCCCAGAAGAAGAGAAGAAATGAAGAAGGAGAAGAAACAGTTAAGTTCTCATTGAAGTAGCCGACATTGAATGTAGCTACAGCAGTGAAGTTATGAAGTGAGAGAAGATAACAGAACAGAAGAAAACAGGGGGTTTATTTTAATTGTATTTTATTTGATGGGTATCTTTCCTTTTTCATTTTTCTTGCTATATTTTGAATTACGGGTAGAGAAGGAGGAGGAGAAGGAGAAGGAGAAAAGGCTATCTTAACTTTTTGTTAGTTCAATCACATCATTCTGGCAAGATAGGCCCCTACAGTACTCTCTCATTGAGTATGTCAGTACCAAAGCTACAACTGCAAGAGAGAAAGAATGAAAAGAGAGGAAATCGAGAGAGAGAATTATTTCATATATAAAGTTAAAACAATCCTTGTGCTGCAGCGCTGCGATAAAACCTGCAACTCGTTCTCTCTCTCAACTGTAATGAATCAGATGATAAGTTTCCCTTTCTACTTTTTTATTTTATTTTATTTGGGTTGGTTTTTGCTGTGTTCTTTTTCTCTCTTTTCTCTATCTGTCTGGAGTCTGGTTAGTAGTAGTAAATAAGAGAGGCTTGGCAATGGCAGCAAGCAGAATCATGGGTCATTTTCTTCTTTTCTTTTTTTTCCTTGTTTATATACAAGCTGGTAAAATGTAAAATGTAATCTTTTTGAGGTTTGACAGGACCAGGTGCAAATATTCAAATGCCAAAGACAAGACCCCTGCTTCATTCTATCCCTACCCGTTCCCAATTTCTTGTCACGTTTTGACTTTGGTTAACCTCTAAAATGATAAATTAATCACTTGATTAATGATAAATTATATCATTAAAAAGTGAAAAAAAAAAAGAATATGCATGATATAATTATGAAATACTAATCTACTAATGTAGGCTTGTTGTGTATCCAGTTGGGCAGTTAACTATGTCTACGTTTATATGAGAAGGAGTTGCAGTTGGAGACAAAAGTGAGTACGACCACATAGGTTCCTTCCACAACATGCATTGTTTCTTCTTATATAAATCTTGGCTAAAATATTAAATTTATTTTAAAATGATAATAAAATATAATATAATTTTTTTATTAAATTCATCATTAAATTTGTACTATTTTATTAGAATGATCTCTTATGTTATTATTTCATCATAAAAATTTTTTATCAAAATTATCTATAATTTTATATTATTTTATCATAAAAATCTTAAATATTAAGTGAGAAGAGTGTGAGATACATTTAATTATTTATAATTTTTTATTTTAAAAAATATATTTAAAATTAACATGAGTTTACTATAATTCTTCTAAATCAAATTTGAATCCAGTTATTTGAAAATTTTAATTTTTCTTTTCACCATGAAAAAGGATTTAAATTTTCTATTAAAATAATTTTGCAATTCATCTTAAATTAAGGTATTAATTAATCATATGTCATGACTAACAATATTCCATTGAATTATGAAAGACAACTTTGGTGGGAAAAATTAGAAATAATTAAAGTTTAAACAAAGTCAAACTTAACAGAAAAATGTGATATGCTATTTGACCTAATCATTGGAAAGTACTTTTTTATTCTTCACCCTTAAGTAGGTATCGTCCATTTCATGATTATATAGTTAGCTTTTTATGATTGATAAAATTGATAAAATTGATAAAATGAATTGCACTAATATATATATATATTAAAACTAACGTGTACATTAGTCATAGTAAATTTTTATCTGATATATCTATTATTTCATATGTTTCAAATTAAATATCATGTTATTTCATACGTTTTTATCTCATAATATTTGATAAATATTAATTAATTTAAATTAGAAGGAAGGGTTTGGGAAGCAAAAAAGGTAAAGGGGAAGTAATAATTGGAAGGAAGGGTTGGCATTGGTAAATGGGAAGCAAAAAGACAGAAGATAGCTCTGCCACAAAAAAAACTGCAAGTGAAAAAGGCCTAACGGTCCCACCGTCACAGCGCCAATTTGCAGTCCTCTGATTTTCACTTCCACGCAAAGGAAAGTTTCACTTCTTCTCTCTCTCTCTCTCCCCATCTCGGGAAGGTCAGTTGTCTCGTCCCATTCTGTGTCCGGACACATCCTACGCCCTTATTATTATCGCGGGTCCCTCTTAACGGCGGCATCTTCACGCCGTTAATGTCGCTCTCAGAAAAAAAAACAAAAAAAAAGTCCACATCGTCTTTTCTTGGACCTCCTTCGTCTATCCAAAGCAAAAGTACATACTATATTTTATTTATTTATTATAGTTTTGGTTTTGTTTATTTATCTAAAATTATTAATAAATTTATTTAATAATAACCAAATGATCACAGTAATGGCAAGGGGTTTCCTGGATTAGAGGATGTTCCTCTTAAAGAAACAACTCTCTTTCAGCGTGGCCCACCTCTGCCTAAACCTCGTTTACACATAATTTTATTTTTATTTTTTTTAGTAAACAATTTGATTATGTCATGAAATGGAAAGGCTAAGGATATGCCATGTGTCTATATTTATACTTTTTATTTGCTGTAAATCGAAAAATATTATTACTCTCTGATTCTGTTTTTTTTTTTTTTTTTTTTTTTGACATTTTGTATTCCCGTTGTTTTTATATTGAGATATTTTTTTTAATTAAAAAATTTGTTAAATTTGTCTAACAATTATAACATCATTGCCAACAGTTACAAAGCGTATCACTAAATTGTCACTCCTACAATGTTATTATGATAGGTGAAATTACGACATTGAATGTTAATAATTTTGCATGTTAATAAATTCAAATAGATAATAATTTAAAATCTATAAAATATAATTCAAATTTTAATTTTTATATCATGTGTTATTTGTTATTTTGAAATACTAGTTGATGTAATTTAATACTCATAGTATTTAAAATATTATTTTTATATTATATTCAACACAACATATATATATATTCTTCATTTAATTTAAAATGTAGAATTATATGATTAATATACTTTTATATATTCTACATGACTATATGTCAATATCATAAGATTTGGCATAATAGTAAAAACCTATTAAGATATGTTTGACCATCTCATAATAATAATAATAATAATAATAATAATAATTTAAGTGATTAACAAAATTTATTATTTTTAATTTATTTAACTTTGATTGCTCAACTATTTCATCATGCAGATCCAACTTTTAGAGTTTATATTTATAATTTTTTTCTAAAAGTTACTAAATTGATGTGGAAGTATACTAATTTGGAGAGAATAGACATATTGTGCCTGTCACTCTCCTACGATACCATATATGTGTAGAGACTTCAAAGCAAAGCATTTGTAAACCTAAATTTTAGAATATGATGCAAAATAAATCAATGTTTCTGAAATTCAAAACAGTTTGATGCATGGAAAGGAGCTGTGTCAAAGAGGGATGCAGATCTGCAATCTACATTGATTCGGCACAGATGGAGGTGATCATAAACAATGTCTATCGGACGATTACATTAGCTGGGAAATAATCTGCCAGAAAATCACGTGCTGCATCACACCAACTTATTAGGGTTTGTGGACGTCAAAATTGCGTATTCTTCCTATATATATTTTGCCTAATTCGATTAGCATTAATTTAAACAGCCAACTTTGCTACAAAGTACCTCTTTTTTATTTTTATTTTTATTTTTTTTTACTTTTTAAATTTATATTGCATAGACACTATACTATTCAGACACGAGATATGATCATTTAAAAAAAAAAAAAATTAGCACATTATACACATATTTACTGTCATTTAAAAAAAAAAATATATTAAACACATAACACGAAATAAACCCAACTAAAATAAAAATAATCACGCCCCTTACTAGTTAGAAGGGGTTGAATTCAATTCATCTCAGAGCCCAAAAGAGCAGTGAGGTCCACCCTCTGTACGCAATTGGAGCATTACAACAAGATAGGTGGGCCATACATTGCCAAGATGGCTTATTTATTTATTTATATATTTTTATCATGGAGGAGCAGTAAATATGAAAGGAGTAGGATGGACCCACTATTCACATGTAAGGCGTTTTTCCATAACAATATTTGTTCCCGATCACGTGCCCATTTAATGTGTACATTTAAGGTTTTATGGGCCCATGGTTTACCCTCCACTAATAGCCCAATTTAAGCTATCTCATAATATTATTTTCCAACGTAAATAATTATTATACTGAATTTCCAATTGAAAATGGCTATTGTGGGTTATCCTTTTAATGGTCGTTATTTTCATTGAGCAGTTCAAGGATGCACTTTACGAAACAAACTAACTTCTCAATTAATTTGTGATGTTAGTGTGAAGTGTTACTAAGAATTTTAACTAACGTCCCGACGCAGAAAGGGGAACTTGCTGAAATGGACTAGGCAAGTATTATGGGTGGCAAATATTTAGCATTCGTCTGCAAGCTAGATCTGTTATCTGTTTTTTCACACGATTATTGGATCTTTCATTTGAGTTTAATTATGTAAACGGACAAACAAGAAACAACTTCCTCGAAGCGTGGGCCGCCGAGGACATGTTTCTTATCTTCTATCCCATTGCTTTCGTGGCAGTAGGAAAGGACATGCCCCTCGACAATCTCTGATTTTTGAGCTTCCCCCCTTCGTACACTCTGTAGTTGGATCTCCCGGATGAGGTGGGAAAACTCAGTGCCCCCTTTGCAAACATATCACGAGGATTATGGTTCTTCATGTGTTGCTCGGCACGAGATAATTATACAGCATTCATGGATTGCTTCGACATTGCTTATTCTTGTTGGATTTAAATAATTTTTCAGTTGGAAATGGGTTTTACGCTGTAAGTGTCCGCCTCATAATGAAAGATATCATAGTTACAGAATAGCAGTGGCAGCCCCTCTCCACTTGATATAGTTCTGATGTAACAAAAAGTATTGATGTTTAAGATGCAAAAATTTGTTTATGCCAACAGGATAACCATGGAAACATCACAATTTACATGCATCATGGTAATTGTCACCCACTTTTTTTTCCTTGTTTCAAACTCCTGGAGAATTTTAGACTTGGAGCTAACGGATATATATATATGGAATATGAACATGGTAGCCCTTATCATCTCCTCTCAGGTACATGGAACTGTAGAAGCAAGGAGTTGGTGACAACAAATATTGAGCTCAAAGCCATCAGCCCACCTGTCAAACCACATACCAGTAATGAAAGACATGCTCCTTGAAAACCAAGGAAACGATATGTAGTAGTAGGTCCCATGAATGGCTTAGCTACAAGCCTAATTTGTAGCCATTGCATTATCAGAAGAACGGCATGGCCTTTCTTTCCACTCTAGAAAATCTTCAATAATGCAATGAAATAAATTGTCTCACCTGAAAGTGATGGAGTCATGGCAACATCATATTGGGGAAGCAGTATTCCAGCAGCAATTGGAATGGCAACAACATTATACGCAATAGCCCACGATAAGTTTTGGTAAACTTTGGCCATCGTTGCCCGTGCAAGATCCAATGCATCTACAACCTGCTATGAATAGATCCTCAGAGCTAGAAATATCATCAGTAGAGACTGCTTCAATTTTCTAATTTGTAAGCTATTCTGAAAGAAGACTGGATGAGTATCTTTTGGCCTAGAAGTATTTCTGAGTAGTTTGGACTTTAAGCTTTCTCTCATATCATAGAAATGGATCTTATAGATGTAGAATATCCAGATCAGAAAACAATAAAAGCATTCCATTTTGAAATCTCAATCTTCTAGCAATATGGCACAAATTATACCAGGGAACAAGAGATGTATCAAACAGGTGAAAAGAGCTTCATGATTCATCCCATAACAAGAAGGGAAAAAAAGGGTCAGAGAATATGAGTGGAAATCATACCTGTGAAAGTTTGTTGCCAAGTAGTATGATAGATGCTACATCAGATGCAGCGTTTTCTTGAGCTTCATTCGGCAGGGCAATGCCGACATCAGCAACAGCCAAAGATGGTGCATCATTTATCCCATCACCTACCTTCGGAAAAATAGCATGTCAACTTAATATCTTGTCCACCAAGGCTATAGCAGATGAATATTTCACCCCATCATCATGTATTTGTAGCAACCAAGTTGCAAAAGCAAATCTCATCTAAACATGATAATAACTCAAGTAACTCCAGCAATATACGACCAAAAATGAGAAAGTTTCTACCATGTCCAGATGGATGAGATCATGCAACTTTGTCTAAGTTGAAGTAAAATTTTAGAGGAAATGCAGATCTAATAAATAATGGTTACCATTGCAACATGATGTCCTGCAGCTTGAAGAGTTGATATGACACCAGATTTTTGTTGTGGAGTCAAGGATGCATTGATAAATTCACTTCCTATTCCAACTTTGCTTGCAATGTTTGCAACTGCCTCTTCCCTGTCTCCTGATACAAGTACCGAACTGACGCCCTTCTGCTGGAGTCTACCAATCCAATCAAAATGCATAATAGCACATTCAAAACAACCCCATGCAAAAACTTCTTAAAATCACACATTATCGTTAATAGAAGTTTACCTACTTACAGTTGATTCAGCATCATGGCGCAAACTATCGGATATTGCAATGGCACCTATAATGCCTTCCCCTTCACGTCCAACATAGACAACTGTTTTTGAATAGTTTGATGATAAAATCTCTTTTGATAAGTGAAATGTTACAGCAGTTTCCAGATTCCTTAGATCTGACAGGTTTGTCTTTCTCTGGAACCGTTCATGAACCCAATCTAAAGTACCAACTGCAACCAAATGCCCATCTACTTTGGCTAAGGTTCCAAAACCTGGTTCTGTCAATTGTCCTCTTGTTGCTGGGATGGTTAATTTCAATGATTCTGCTTTACTCACAATAGCTTTTGCAATTGGATGCGCTGCCGTTTTCTCTACTGCAGCAGCAATTTTAAGAATTTCCGAGTCTTTGTAAGTAACTGAAGCGATGGCAGAAACAATAGGTTTTCCTTCTGTGAGGGTACCAGTCTGAAAGTTGAAAAAAGGGAGAACAAATGGCACATAAGTTCACAATGATCAAGACTTTAATGCATCAAGCAGTAAAATAGTTTTCTCAAATTTCAACCTCAACTGCAAGTGAAAGAATGTATGCGTATGTTCTTGCGTGTGCAAGAGAGAGTATAATTTAAAAAATGAATAACTACCTTGTCTAAAGCAATGTAATTAACGCTTGCCAATCGTTCCAATACATCTCCTCCTCTTATAAGAAGTCCACGCTTAGCTCCTGTAGTTCTCAAAACAAAAAAAGAATTTAGGACACCTAAAAAGAACAGTACACAACAAGTATAAAATAACAAGCTGGGTTGTGGTTGTGTTAGAAAAGCTAACAACAAATTTTTATTCTTTTAACAAGAAATTTCACATTTACATCTTGAATGCTACAAGAATTATATGCCTCAAGTTGGGGCACTTACTAAGAGCCTTTGTCTCATAAATTGCATTTTGGAAAAACATCCTTTAAGATGCTTTTAAGAAAGGCAGTTAGAAACTGTTTTCCTGTTGTTCTAAAAATTTCATTACATCCCAAATGCACATTAAAAGCAATTTTTTTATGCTCTGAATAACATATCATAATGGTATTGATGTTAAGTATTCGTCAATAATAAAAAATCAGAAAGAGCAAGAAAAAGAAAGTAGTCCATAGTCAAACACACAACCAAGTAAAAAAAAAAAATGAGGAGATCATGATTTCCAAATGATAGTTTCAATATCCATGAAAAAGGCTCCTATGAATCACTCTGACAAAGACCACTATTCCCCGAATACTCAAAGATAAAATAGGCTGTTAATTGCAGTCTAACAAAGCTTATATTTGTGAGGAGCATTGAAATGAATATAATAAACAAAGTTAAGACTGTACCAAGAGAAGTTCCAACTAGAATAGCAGTAGGTGTGGCAAGGCCCAGTGCACAGGGGCAGGAAACTACCTGGATAAAGACAATTGAATGTTACAAGCTAGAGGCACGTAAAAATCAAGGATCCTCTACAAAAATTATATGCCTATATAGCTTTTTCTTTTTGCATCCTTGTTCCATTCTTTGGCGTCTTCTTACCATTTCCAGGACCTTTCAAATCTCTGGAAATTTTCAATTAACACCTAATTTGATATTATAAACCCTGCCCCAAAAAATTTGTCCAGATGCAAGAAATATTAAGTACAGCAGCACAACATTCGCAGCAGAGGCTTCACCTAGATTTCTATATTGCTTATGTTAGATATTGCCTAAGAGATTGAAAAAAGAGCTCTTACTCATTGGTTGTGACTCAATATGCAACTTCATGCATGTGAACTAGTACACCAACCATGGATCAGAAGCTGCATTAATTTCTAACATAAAGAAACTGAATTAACAGAGACAACCTTTGGACCTCATTTCAAGAACCAATAATCCACCAAAATAGTCTAAGCCTTTCTTTTAATTCATGGATGTTGACAAGGAAAAAAAAAAAACTTCTGAAACTCTGTTAAATAGTTCATTATTATTAAGTTGAAGAATGCATTGCAATCAGCTAAAAAAACCACTCACCAGAACATCCACAGAAAGTTTCAAGCTCAAAAGCAAAGCATCTCCATTTGGTCCAGCCATATCATTTAGCAAAACATCTGGAAAAACATGTGATCCAATGTAGTACCTGAATGGACCATGAGAAGCAAGAAGAAACTATAAACTAATAGATGTTATAACTGAAAACAGATATTTAAAAAGAAAATAATAATAGTAGTTAACCAAGAAAATAGAAAGTATACTGAGGGGCTGTTTGGTTGCAATTTTTTGTCTGATTTTTGGTGTTCAGTTTTCAAAACAAAATATATTAATAAAATATTTATTTTATTTCTTAACACAGAAAAACAGGTTTTTACAACTCAGAAAAACCATAAAAAAGTGGTTTTTATAGTTTTCTCGGCTCATTTTCTAAAAATAAACATTTTGAATTTGAAAAACAGAAATTATAGCAAACAGTTTCTAAGAACGCATCAAGTCAAAATTCAGACACCAAGAAAGAGTTCAAAGGAATGTAATTTAACTACTTCCAGAAAGTAGTAAAACAAATCATCAGCTTCAAATTGAAGCCCAGGGCCAAGAAAGAGAACTAATAAAGAGAATACTTTATATTTATGCAAAAATTTGAAGACCACAAATTACGAAACAAATCTACAGGCAGCTAAAAGAGTTATCTAGCAGTCAAGCCCCAAATAAAAAGGACGTGGTATCACCACGTAAAAAAGAAAAAAAAAAAAAACCCATCAGATGAAGTCCCTCTTTTATCTCATCATTGACTTTGATAGATGTTATTGGCACCATTTCACCATTATCCAGCGAGGTACATGATCTTAGATCTTAACAAGTTGCTGCTACTACAGATCTCCATATGAACTTATGATGTTCATGGGTATTTTAAAGAACCAAATAGACAAAAATTTTATTTCTTCTATATGCCTTTAAGTACCTTCAACATGAGGCTCAATCAAATCATGGCACAAGAAAAGAAACAAACCCTACCAAAAAGCAAAAGTGGCTGCTGATATGGTCATTACACTGTATACAAATGGCCCAGCTATTGAATCAGCAAGTCTTTGTATGGGTGCTTCATGGCCTTGGGCATCCTCAACCTGAAAGTTACACCATAAAGCTATGATGTGGTAAAAGCAGTTAAAAAACTAGCTGGTATTTGAACTCAGAATTGGACACTTATAATCCATTGAGAAACATTCAATTAAAGTTAATTTTCTCAAAACAAGTCAAAATCAGTGTAGAATTTTGGATTTGTACAAATAATTATAGCAAGCTAATGCCGCAAACCCATTAGATGAGGGCAATGGTGGACTAACCATGCGAACAATCCTAGATATTGTTGAGTTGGAGCCAGTAGAGGAAGCTTCAATCCTTAAGGGACCATCCTGCAATGGTTTTTTGACAATTACTACTATTAAAACACAAAATAACTGGACAATAAAGGAAAAAACTGCAGAAAATTTAACATCAAAAGGATCTGTTATCTCTTGAATGGCTTAAGGAATTTAGCCTACAACTATTAACATAAACTGATAGCTTTGATGCCATGCTAAATCTTTCTATGGTGTTCCATGTGAGTTATATATATATATATATATATATATATAAAATCTCCTTGCAATTCAAATTAGAACTATACCCAGTTTATAGTTCCAGCAGAGACTTTGAGGCCTTCTTCCTTACACACAGGCAGTGATTCCCCTGTGAGCATGGATTCATCCACAACACTTCTTCCAGCAAGAACTCTACCCTGTGGCTCACAAGTCAGCTAAAAATATAAAAAGGCTCCTTTGTTTCCATAGAAAAATATATAAAACTTTTAAATATTCCTAATCATAATAAATTCCTAATTAATAATAAATACCTAGTGTTCCTAATTAGAAAAAATAACAATAAAAATATGGATTCAATAATTAAACCTTAAATTAAAATAATTCCTAAATTCTATTTTCCTTGTATGCAACATTCTCCTTTGGTTGGGAATAAAACTTAACATCTAGTTTTATAGTGTCAAAGGATCAATAATTGATAAATTCTATTTTCCTTGTATGCAACATTCTCCTTTGGTTGGGAAAAAAACTTAACATCTAGTTTTATAGTGTCAAAGGATCAATAATTGAAGTTGAAGAATATGTAGCTTTGGGCTTAGTTTCATCTATTGTCACTGAAATCACAACTAAACTACACTGTAATCCCTAAATGAAAAATTGTAACACAAAAATAATTAAACTCATAACTTAGTAACACTAAAATTGATCCAGTCATATACCTTATGAATGAGTAGTCAGAATCATGACTAGACAGTTACGTAGGATCCACATGGCCACTAACTCCCTCTCTTTTCATCCTAAACATACCAAGTACGCGTCTAACCAAAAAAAAAAAAAAAAAACCAAAAGAATCAGAAAAGGAGAAGGAAAGGGTTTTTGAGGAACAAAGAGAGGACGAGTAGGTGAGGGTTTCTCATTTCTTTTCTCTGTGCTGCCGTCAAATAATGATAAAACAGAGGGTTAGAAATGGTAGGCTTACATATTCTCATCCATTTTATTTGTTACTGTAAAACACTCTCTAAGCGAAGGCCCAAATAAACTTCAAGTAAATTTGAAAATCGAGGCTCCCAATCTTGAAAAAAAAATGGAAAACGTGACCAATCAGTAAATTTGAATATTTTTCTGCATTTCTTTGGGTTCTGAGGGACTGAATCAAATGGACTTTTGCATAAAGAGTTCGGAATATGTATGAAAGATGGTGAACTTAGCTTAGTTCTGAAAATGCACACTAGGTGCTCAACGAAAGCCTGCATTCAGCATGCATCACAACCCTGCACCAACTTTTGCTTTGCTGGCTGTATCAATTGATTAGCCAACCAAATCAGCAGGACTAACACACCACACAACAGCTCACTGGTGCCTGCAAGCTAGCTCAGTTCCTCCAACTGTATTACTTAGCAATGTAGACAGGGCCATAGCCATTGCACATATCACACTGATTTAAGAAAAGGGAATTTCATTGCTTATTAATGCATTTGAAGAAGAAATCACTGCTCCACTAGAATCAGTAAAAAGGAGCTGCCTATGCTTTCTTGTCCACAGGATGCAGTTCATGTCATTAATTTTACCACTTGTAGAGACGATGCCACTGTTTTGAGGATGAAAAGTTAGGAATTACAAGCTTTTATTGCTACCATTGTTAATGAGCTTTGTTTTTTATATATATAATACTTTACAGAGATGAGAGTTTGGACTAAAAGAAAGGGAGAAAAAAAGAAAGCATGAAGGAGAGGGCGAGGAGAGAGAATTAACGCCACGTGTTATCCATTTCGAATATGCCATCTTTCTGGCTTGTTTATTGTTATTAAGTTGTGAGTTCAGCAGTTTCTATGTTACAATCTTCTGTTTCAGGATTATGCTGTGGTTCGTTCTGAGTTCAGATTCTTGGAAGGCTGCAAGAAAAATGCAACTATGAACGTCATGCTTATCACCAAGTTATCAGCACCTATAAAATCAATCATAGCCTGCATATTGAGGTGCTCTTGAATTCACCGTGAACAAGCAAATTAGTTGAATTTGCATTCTCCATTATCTCTTTGGTCTCTTTATCTTCTTCCTTTAAAGCAAGTTGCTCAAATTGTTAATCCTCATCCTTGTCGTCTTGAATTTCAACACAATCATTTGATGTCTCAAAAGTCATAACATTTGATCTTCCCTTGCAATATTTGAGTCACTTCTACTTGAAAGAGCAACTTTGAATTCTTTTAGAGTTGCTTTCATCTACTCCAAAGTTTCTTCAATAGGTTTTTTCTTTGATTTTCAATAAGCTTATTCGTTGAAATATGATGACCTATTTTTATAAACCATATTATTGTAGCCAAATTGTGGTTCAATGAAAGTATTTTGCCAATGAGATTGTTCAAACACATCGATTTCACCATGTTTTTAGTTGTTTCTCTTTAAAATTAATATATATTATTAATTCCAGTTTCATAATTAATTTTAAAAAATTATTGTCATTTGTCTAAATAATTGTATATAACATGGTCATGTGTCAGTTATTTTAAATTACGTTATAAAAAATTGTTATATAAAAAAATTCTAAATAGAAAATTAGAAAAATTAATTGTCATAAAAAATGACCTTCTAAACAAGAAATTAAAAAATCTAAATAGTAAAAATTCTAGATAGAAAACTAAGATCATATAACAAACAATTTCTAAATAAGAAATTAAAAAAATTTTAAAAGTAAAAATTCTAAATAAATTTTAAACAAAAAGTTAGAAAAACCTAAAAAGTAACAATTTTAAATAGAAAGTTAAGATTTAAATTAATTTTATTGATTGTTCAACATTCTGAATATATAAAAGCTAGCAATAGTGTAATAGATTGATAAAAATTACTTCATTTAAATATAAAAAATTCTCTTAAATCTATTCTATACAAGATTAAAAATATGAATCAATAACTAATCTTTTTTTATAATTATCTCATATATGTATATATAATTTATAATTATCTATTAATTTTATTTTTGATTATGAAATACTTACTATTATTTATTTCATTGATTATCATGAATTACTTTATTCAAATTTAATAAATTTTTTTTTAAATTGTGCCACATAAAATTGAAACTATAAGACAATATATAATCATTTGTTATAATTATATCCTTACATAATTACAAATTTTAAGACATTTGGTTTATTATTTTATTTACTTGACAATATTTTTTAATAAAATAATATTTAATCATTTAATTATTTTAAAAAAATAAATATTAAATTTATTTAAAATTTATCCTTATAATCATCTCATAGCGTGCAAATTTACAACTGATTTAAAAGATAATTGACTGTTAAAAATTCAAATGACAAAGAAGTAGGAACTATTTCTGGACCATCATATCCATCTCTAAGATCAAGCATTTCATCCAATTGTATTTTGTGCACATTAATTCTTGCTCGTAATTTTTAATTTGAATCCATAAGGCTCTTTCCATCTCAATGAAAAGTGCACATAAACAATGCAGCTACAGTGCCACCTAATAAAAAAAGACAAAAACACAGATTTTGAGTGAGTGATTGGATGCGCAAAACTATGAGCTCTCCCTTCTATATATGGGTCAGATACAGTTAATTAAATTCTATAATTACAACACAAATTTCTCCCAATCAAATCCTCCAATTACAACACTAATTCCTCCTTATTTACGACAGTAAAATTATCCCTCAAAAATCAACCAAATCCCACAATTACAGCACTAACTCTTTCCTATTTACAACAACAATAATATCATTTAATTGCTGCTATTATACCCAAATTACAACCCCCAATTACAACAGAAAAATAATACATTTATAGTTGACATTATCCCTTAATTATAGGAGATAAATATTGTATAAGATATCATTGATGTCCCCCCTCAAATTGATGCTGGTGAGTCTAGCAGTATCAATTTGTTTACAAAAAACTAATGATAAGCACGAGTGAGAGGTTTTGTGAGAATATTTGTATTTGACGATTTGTAGAAATATGTAGAATAGTAATAAAACCTTTGTCAAAAGCTTCACGAATTGAGTGACAATCCACTTCAATGTGTTTTGTCCGTTCATGAAATACAGGATTTGCCACAATCAGAATAGCATTGGTATTGTCGGCATGGAGAAGAGTAGGACTAGATTGCGGATAACCTAATTTAGAGAGTAAACTACGTAACCAAGTAATTTTTGAACAAGTAGAGGACATAGCACGATATTCAGCCTCAATGGAGAATTTGGATACTCATTCTTATTTTTTACACTTCCATGAAATTAAAGCATCACCCAAATATACACACCAACCTGTAGTAGAACGTTGCGTATTAGGTCATCCAACCCAATCTGCATCACTATAAACAATGAGATGAAAAGATGTACAAGATGGAAAGAAGAGCCGATAGTGGGAATACCAAGAAGATAACGGGTAACGCGTTTAATCGTGACTATATGTAAATGACGCGGTGAAACCATAAATTGACTTACTAAATTAACTGCAAATGAGATATCTGGTTGACTAATATTAAGATAAACAAGACTCTCAATGAATCTCCGATATAATGTTGGATCTTGGATGGGATCACCTTCATTTTATCGATATTTGACATTAATTTCTATAGGTGTATTGACGGGAGTAGAATCTTGTAAGCCTGCCAAGTGAATAATGTCACGAAGATACTTATGTTGGTTTACAAAGATTCCTTTGCTACTTCTGTGAATTTCAAGCCCCAAAAATAAACAAAAGATCCAAGATCTTTCATGTGGAATGAAGCATGTAGAGAGACTTTAAGTTGTTGAATCTCACCAATGTCAGTGCTAGTGATAATAATATCATCCACATAGACAAGTAAGATAACAATACCTAGGGAAGTCTTTCGCAAGAATAAAGAGGGGTCATATTGGCTTTGCACAAAGGAAAGGTAAATAAGTGTTTGTCAAATTTCTCAAACCAAGCACGAGGGGCTTGTTTGAGCCCATATAATGAACGTTTCAAGTGACAAACATGTGCAACATTAGAAGTCTTCAATCCCGGAGGATGCCTCATGTAAATGTCTTCTTGGAGATCCCCATGAATAAATGCATTTTTGACATTCATCTGGTGGATGGGCCAATCTTTAGAAGCTGCAATAGTCAATATTGTACGAACAGTAGTCATTTTTGCAATTGGAGTAAAAGTCATTTTTGCAATGGGCCAATCCTATATTCTTGACTATTTCTTAGAGCTACTAGTCGAGCCTTATATCGATCCAAAAGATCCATCAAATTTTAGTTTGATAGAAAACACCTATTTACACCCAATGGGAGTGATGGAGGATGGACAAGGTACTAGATCTCAAGTATTGTTTTGTTGTAAGACATCAAGTTCCTCCTGCATAGCTTGTTTCCAACAATCATGCTTTATAGCTTGTGAGTAAGAGGTAGGTATAGTAGCAGAGGATAGTGTTGCAACTAAAGATGTATGATTATCAAATCTCTCTGGAGAATAGCCATAACTGTCAGGAGGTCAAGATATTCGAGTGGATCGTCAAACTGTTGGAATGGCGTTGTCAATTACTGGTGCCAAAAGGACTCATAGGGAGGGCCATCACGATGGTCCACATTCTTGCTTCGCCTTGCATACACAATATCAGACCTAAATTGTGTGATAGAATCATGAGAAACAACATTAGAAGAATTGACCTCATCTTCGACCTCAGGAAGAAGAGAATGAGAAGGACAGTGTGAGGGCGCATCATGGAAGGGAAAGAAATATTGTTGGTCAAGAAAAATGACATTACGAGAAATAAGAAGTTGTTGAATGGTGGGATCATAACATAAATAACCTTTTTATTATGGTACATAACCAAGAAAAACACATCTCACAGATTGAGCAGAGAGCATAGTTCTTTCATGAGGCGGAAGAAGAACAAAACAGACACATCCAAAAGGATATAAATAAGTATATTCAGGTTGTTGATTATGGAGACGAAAATATAGTGTTTAATGGTTAAGAGTGAGGGATGAAAATCTATTTATCAGATGTATAGCAATAGATAGAGCCTCAACCCAAAAATGTGATGGAATAAAAGATTCAATAAGTAAGGAACGCACCACATCAAGAAGGTGACGATTTTTTCTCTCTGCCACTCCATTATGTTGAAGTTTATACGGACAACTTCATTGAGAAATAATTCCCTTCTGTTGAAGAAAATCTTAGAATTTTTGAGATACATATTCTCCCCCAAAATCAGATCGAAAGATTTTGATATCTCGAGAAATTTGATTTTCAATCAAAGCTACGAATTTTTTAAAAGGCACCAAAAACTTCAGATTTGCATCGCAAAAAATATATCCAAACAAAACGGCTGTGATCATCAATGAAAGTGACAAAATACTTTCAATGAGCATGAGATATGACTGGTGCAATCCCTCAAACATCACTGTTCACCAAATCAAAACAATGAGATGAATGATTATGATGAGATGGGAAAGGAAGAGTTTAGATTTTTGTCATTTTGCAACTATAACAATCAACAGTGACATCTTTAGCTAAAAAAGGAAGTTTATTGCTCATCACCCCAGATTTTAACATTGATAGAAGAATTCGATCATTTGGATGACCTAACTTTATATGCCATAATTTGCAATCATGCTTAACAGAATTACAAAATAAGGAAATCACACTTATTGGCTTAGTTGGTGCATTAAGATAAAGAGGAAAGAGTCTGCCCCATTTAAGTCCCTTTGCTATTGTCTTCCCTGACACCAACTCCAGAACAACACAACTAGAAGGAGAAAAAATAACTTGACAATTATTTTCTACTATTTGTCCAACAGAAAGAAGATGAGCAGATAAGTTAGGAGAAACAAAAACATTTTGCTGCGATGAAGAGGAGAAAATATCACCAACAGAAGTGATGGGAAGATGATCCCCATTAGCAGTCTCAATTTGCAAGTCACCATCATATTTTTTAACATTAATAAAGATATCAGATGAAAGAGTCATGTGGTTTGAAACTGCCGAGTCAAAAAAACATAATTTAAAAAGTGAGGTAGTTTTACCATTAAGATCAAGGGCAGAAAGAGCCGATACAATCATCTGTTGAACATGATATTTAGTGAGAGAGGGGACTGCTGGCTGAGAGGAAGAGGCAGGAACCACAGTAGAAGGATCCATTCATCATATTGGTAGTAGAAGTGTGAAAGGCACGAGGATTGCAACTCTGGGGACGCTTCCGACATTCTGAGAAAATTTGTCCTTTAACTTGGCAATAATTGCAAAATTTTTGAGTACATTGATTGACAATATAATCAAATGCCTTACAACTGTAACATTGAGTATTGCGTGGATCTCGAACACGTTGTTTACCTTGAGCAACATAAGCAACATTAAGAACATTAACAGAACTTCCTTTTTGTTCAAAAGTGGCTTAAGTCAAAAGACGTTGCTACTCCCTAAGAAGTTCATGCAAACAATCATCCAAAGAGGGAGGTGGAATCCGGTGCAGTAAATTTGAATGCACAGGTTCAAACTCAGATCGAAGTTTCATCAAGAACTGATTCCTTTGACTAGCTTGATGAAGAGTTTGAACATCTTTTAAAGCGCGAGTAGGAACATAAGCATACACAATATTTGTGTATTATGTCCATAATGTGATAAACCCAGTATAATACTCCTGAATCGACAAATTTCCTTGAGTGTAAATTGAAATGTCGTGTTCCAATTAAAAATGTTTGGCCGAGCTTTTCTAATCATAAACTTTCTTGAGATAATTCCACATAGTTTTGTCTGTCTTCTACGGTCGCAAATTGACTGCAATAGCCGGTTCCATAGTCTGCAATAACCAACTCTTGATTTGAGCATCTTTGGTATCCCAATCAACAGCTTTGGTGGGATCAGCAGGCCTAGAGTTGATTCTATCAATGTGTCCCCATAGTTCCTTCCCTTGAACATAAATCTGAAACTGGAATTCTCATGCAAGATAATTCTTACTAAAGAACTTGACATAAACTATTTCTATTTTCTCCATGACTAAAATTCTGAAAGAAATTGCCAAAAAAAATAGCTCAAAAGTTCAAACCAAGAAGCTACCACTCCTTTCTAAGAACTAACAAAAAAAATTAACAATCTCCTCAAACAAGAGAGTAGCCCTGATATCATAACAAAGAAAGACACAAATACAGATTTTAGGTGAATAATTGGATGCCCAAAACTATGAGCTCTCCCTTCTATGTATAGGTCAGATATAGTCAATCAAATCCCATGAGTACAACACTAATTTCTCTCAATCAAATCTCTCAATTACAGAACTAATTCCTCCCTATTTATGGCAATAAAATTATCCCTCAAAAGTCAACTAAATCCCAAAATTATAGCACTAATTTTTTCCTATTTACAACAACAATAATATCATTTAATTGCTGCTATTATGCCTCAATTACAGCCTCCAATTACAGCAGAAAAATAATACATTTATAGTTGACATTATCCCTTAATTATAAGAGATAAATATTCTACAAAATATTATTGACACCACCACAGTACATCTTTGGGGGAAAAAAATCTTAATATTCATTATAGGATTTAGAAAAAAGAAACAACAAAGAAGCGAATCATAAGTTGGGAAAGAAAAATGATGACCACGGATTGAGGAAAAGACTATGAAATCTCCGATAAAATTATTTTATATCAAATTGATGTAATGCCAAGAACAAAGAATTCACATGCAAAAAGGGAAATAAAAAACTGGTGTAGACCTTTCAAATCAAGCACTCAAAATTCATTATCAATAACCTAGGTAAATAACTACTTACATAGGTATTTATAGAGTTGTACATAATCCTCGTCCTACTAGGATTAGAAATCCTATTAAGTAGAATTCTAAACAAATACTAAATAAGATAGTAAAGCAACTTTTAAATATTCCTAGTGCTAATTAGAAAATTAACAATAAAAATATGAATTTCATAAAATTTAAATTAAAATAATTCTTAAATTCTATTTTCCTTCTATGCATCAAAAGAATATATAGTTTATAACGTTTAATGAACAAACACACATAGTAGATACTAGATACGATTAGAAAATATATCTTACACAAAAGTACACATGTAGTTCTTTTAGAGCAGTTAAAAGAAGCCTGCATATGATAAACACATTTATGCAATTTATATAGTTATAGGCTTCATAAAACAATTCTAAACAAATACTAAATAAGATAGTAAAGCAACTTTTAAATATTCCTAGTCCTAATTAGAAAATTAACAATAAAAATATGAATTTCATAAAATTTAAATTAAAATAATTCTTAAATTTTATTTTCCTTATATGCATCAAAAGAAGTCATAGTTTATGACGTTTAGTGAACAAACACACATAGCAGATACTGGATACAATTAGAAAAAATATCTTATACAAAAGTGCCATGTAGTTCTTTTAGAGCAGTTAAAAGAAGCCAGCTTATGATAAACACATTTATGCAATTTATATAGTTATAGGCTTCATAAAACAATGGAGTATATTGGGTTGATGCAACAGTATCGTCATATAAATCCAATGCTAAAGTATGACAAACAAAATTCAATATCATGTAAAACCTAATGAAACAGTTTAAAATGCTTACATCGACGGGAATAGTTTCTCCAGGCAAAACCAGTATCGTGTCTCCAACTCGAACATCATCAGTTGGAACTTCGACACAAATTGCATCAGAGCAAAGAACAGTATCAGCAGGGGAGTTGCTATCTGATGAAGTAATAACAAGACGTGACTGAGTGGATACCAGTGACTGCAAAACACCCAGATCAGTGAAATCAGACGGGTGATTATTACTTATCCACACCCACCCATGCACGCATATAAGAAACACATGATAGAAAATTATATATTCTGCACAAATTAAGATCAAGACTCCTGTATCTTATGGATGATAAAAAAGTCAATGGATAACTCATTTTGGTCACCAAACAATGAAATAAGAAAGGACAAATATGAAATACAATAGCCATAGTGGTCTGTATAATTGAAAAAAGTCATGCTTTGTTGCTTCAAAAGCATATCAAATTAAACAAGAATGTTCATAGCCACAACTAATGAGCCACATAACATGATTGCAAAAAAGGTCATAGTAGAAGATGAAAGAAGGTCCAAATTTCCTTAGCATGAAGAACCTGTAATAATTTTTTCCGCAACAAAAGCTAAAACATAAGCCATGTACTAGGCTCAACTGAGTCAGAATTTACAGAGCATGGGCAAGTAAGGATCCCATTAACTCCCTTGGATAAAGGACGTGATACCAATTCTGACTTACCAGAAGCTCATTCATATCACTTGATGCCCTGATCCTTGCCTTTTCTTCAAGAGAACGTCCTAGCAGAATGAAACCAAGAAGCATGACCTGCACACTAAAAAACAAGAATCATCCATGAGAAATTTATGAACCCAAAAAGAATAAACTATATTTTCCAGCTTTGATATACACAGAAAAGTAGTTGACTGCAAATAAAGGACACATCAGTTGAAATGATAAAAAATGTTATAGCTGTCAGGAAGTGTCCGCATGACTGGAAAACGTGCTTTAGCCATGTTGAACAGTGTGCCCAGAGAATGTTTGAAAAATCAACAAAATTTTCATATAAGCATGCAAAGAATAAACTACAAACTTTGACAAGAAAAAATATGCAGAATGAAATGAAGTACGTCACCGGTTCATCAAAGAAAGATGCATCCCATTTGAGCTCAGGGTTAAGAAGTGAGACCTGAAAAAGAGAAGAACTCAATAACATACAAACTGAGCAAAATGAAACTACAACACAGTTTGAGCAAAGTGATATATCCCAGACTTAGGCAAGGATCTAACCGCACTGATTACAAATGCAGCAACTGATCCAAATCCCACAAGAGAATTCATATTTGGAGATCCATTCTTGAAGGCTCTTATACCATCAAAAAGCAATTCTGCATAATATTGTCATTTTGAGCTTAAAGACAAAGAACAAAACCTATTCAACTTTAGATTTGTGCATTTCATCAGCCAACCATATAACCTTAGTAACAAATGACTAAACATCCAGACAGAAATTCGAAAATGCAAGTACCAAAGCCAATTAGCAATAACTTAACACAACAATCAAAATTAAGTAAAGTACAACAATATAAGATACATATTGATAAGCACACACGGGTACATCATAATTCAGACATAAGAATCCTTCGTTGCTCAAATAATTGCAGATTTACTTGTATCAACTAACCTCTTCCTGGTCCTAACAGAGCTGCCAAAGCCAAACCACCCTTCACATACGAGTTATGCAGAACCTCCCAAAATGACCCTACACCAAAACGACAAACAATGAATTAAAAAAACTGTTTTTTTTTTTAAAAAAAACAAAAGATGTTAGTACTTTTTCATACCATGAGCAATGTGGATGCCAAGAGAGTGCAAAATATGCGAAGCGTGGGAGCCACAACACAAAGCCACCAATGTCCCAGCAAACGCCACACGATTCCTGCTCTTCAACATCAATTCTTCTTTCTTTTTTGCCGTCTCCCGCCATTTCTTCACATTCTCCGCCGCTCCAGTTCCCAAACCCCTAATCTTCGCTTCGAATCCGCAATCCGTCAGTCTCCGAGCAAGACTCTCCGCGATATGATCCGCCAAGATTCCGCTCTCTACCACTTCCTGTTTCAGCCTTATCGCGGCAGTCTCAGTCACCATATTGACCACGGCCGAGTCGACGCGATCGTCCGCGGAGAGCAACGACTTGACACGTGACACGCACCCGCCGCACATCATTCCGGCGACGTCGAGCACAATCGGCGAGTCTTTAGGACGGTGAAACGGTGCATGTTGCAACTCAGATTTAATGTCGAGGGAGCTGGAGATGGTTAAAAAACGAGTAGCGTGTGCGCGGGGAAGTACCGAACGGCGACGTTTCGGAAGGCGAGCATGGAAGTCAAAGGAGTCGAAACGGCGTCCTGTGGTGTAGACAATGTTAGGTTTCCGTTGAGGGGAGATGGAGAGGTGGAGGAGGTTGGTCGTCATCGCACAAAAGAGAGAGTTTTCTTTAACATTTGGAGAGGATTTTTGAGAGGGAGGAAGATGAAGAAGAGTAGTTGGTAGAAGAAGTAGAGGCGTCGGTTGAATTGTTTAAACTCGTGGAATTGCTGCGTCGCATGGCGGATCCCACTATATCCGTTTGCTGGCGGCTAGCGCCATATGGTGACACGTGGGCTCCATTTGTGTTTTAAAATAGCTGGGCCTATGCGGCCCAGTCCATGAAATAGGCTAGCCTCCCACCGAAGCTGGATCTCCAATACTGTCTAAAAACAAATTGAACTGAATTGCAACCCCCTAAAACTGTGCGTTTTGAAGGCAGCAAAGGGGCAATAAAAGCGTACCACGTGGAAGATACAAGACTTTTGAATAAATTCCCATCCGTTTTCTTCTGCCTCTTCATCTATTACTATATCTATGTACACTACATATTCAACTCTCAGACAAGAATGGCTTCTTCACATCCACAGACAACTCAAAGGGTGGCACAGCTCCAACGTTCATACCAAACTGCGTCTTGCTCTCTTCATGGATCGCTCAGAAACCATTTCTCAGACCACAAAAGCAGAACCCCATATCTCCAAGTACTATGATAGAGACCTTCACGCCTCACTCAGTTCAACAGCAGATAAATGGTTGAGGTTCCTTCATTTTTTCGCCCCTCAAAATTCCATTCTCAAGAGGATTCTCTCTTTCTCTTTCCATTTCAACGCCACCCATCTCCACCGGCAGGCAACTAACTTTCTCTACTTAATTCTTCAGTTATTGTATGTTTTTATGCTTTTTTTTTCATTTTCGATGTGGTATAGTAGTGTTGATAGAATGTTTACTTCAGATTCAATGCAAGGAGTATAAGAATTGGAACTCGGTGTCGAATCACAGCTTTGCTGCTGTCTTGCCGGGAGATTCAGTGGCAGGGATTGTGGTGGCTAATGGCATTCTTAATTTTCTTGGCATTTACAATACGTTGTTGATTGTAAGGCTTGTTTTGACCTGGTTCCCTAACTCCCCTCCTGCCATCGTTAGTCCTCTCAGGTGCGCATCCTTACAAAATCCTGTGATTTAAGAGTAGGATGATATAAATTAATCAACACTTTGACTTTTAATCATGACGTTGATTTGGTTTTGATGGTCTTGATAAGACGCATTCAAAGTTAGACCAGAGGGTCATTCAAGGGTTGTAATACTTTGAAAGATTAATTATTTATCGTTCAAGTACATCCTTTGTTTTTGAAATTTGGAGATTTTATGCATCTTTGATGTGGATTTCAATGTTTTGAATTCAGCACATTATGTGATCCCTACTTGAACATATTCCGCGGAATCATCCCCCCACTAGGAGGGACATTGGTTCTTTCTCCAATTCTAGCATTTCTGGTTCTAAATGCCTTTACTAGCACAGCTGCTGCACTTCCTGCTGAACTTCCATGACCAGGAGGAGCTGCTCAAGGAAGTTGTCCGCCAAATACAAAGTTCACTAATCTCACTACATCACAGAAGAAATGGATGAGAAGACTCCACGGGAACAAGTCGCAAAGCTCCACTGGTTCCAATTAGGCATTATCATGATAAGTTTTGTAGGTATGTAGTTTGTGCATTTTTTGCGACTTTCGAATACTGGGTAGTCTCTCTTCCGGCTAATAATGAACTTCAGCTTGCTGAATTGTAGAATTCTTTGTGGTATTGTTGATATTAGTTTTATATATTCTTTTCATGGACAAGTGTTTGGAAGATTGCATTTCTTACAATTGGTTACCATGTGATGTTTATTCTCTGATCTTGGCATGTGTATTTTGCCCCATTTTCTCTCTATTTTGACAAGTGGTAGATCTTTCAGTGGTTAATCAGAATTTTCTGGATATTGAATGCATGACATGATGTTAGAGAAGTAAAAGGAATCTGGCGAGGCTGAAAGCATCAGATTCTGGCCAATTGTGTGCACATGGTAGCCTCTAGTTTTTTCGTTGATGGAGAGTAGTCTATACTTCTGCATTATTCTCTTCACACCCATCCAATCTATATCACCAAAGAACTTCATGGGCACGCTTCCACTTCATTATTTTTCTATTCAAGAATTTCGCAGCTTCTGGAAGGATTCTCTTAGAAATGATGGGTGTAAACTTTAAAAGAGAGTAAATCTTTTGAAGAACTAATGACCGAGTAGAAGTACCCTCCACGTTTTAACTTCCTTTTTATCCTTATAGACACCCATCTATTAATGCTATGAATGGGAATGTGACTAGATAATCTCAATCATCTGATATGGTTTGATTTATTGCAAATTGGTTTTCACACTAGTAGTTTCTTTAACTTTCCAAAGCAATCAACAACACTATTAGACAGTAGATAGGAGTAGATTTAAGGGGGTATAAACAACAACGAAATACCTGAGTTCTGTTTTCTGAATGGAGCCAATAGCTACAATCAAGGCTAGCAGGTCTTCCTCATGCGAAAGGCTTGCATTTGTAGTCTGGGGCCTTCTAGCAGTGATTTCACCTCTCTATATCAACCAGAGATCAGTAAGTGACTCAGAAGATGATGAACAACCCATCAACCTCGCTTCTTGGTTGCCTTTGCTGCTCCTAGTGCTGATCTTGGCTGTTGCTTTATCGCAGTATATAGACAGGAGCTTTACGAGGTATGATGATCCTTGTTGTTTTCGGTGTCTGTTGGAGTCATCATAATCCTTGTTATTCTTGCAGGACTATCAAGTTTTCCTCATACGAGAGGCTTGTGGGGATTGGCTTGGCTATACTAGCTGTGATTTCACCTTTATATATCAACCGGCTTCCTGATACAGATTCAGAGCTTGAAGAACAACCTATCAACATGGCTTTTTGGTTGCCTCTGCTGCTCTTGGTGCTGATTGTGACCATTGCTTTGTCACTGTATGTAGACCAGAGGCTTACCAGATTTGATCGTTATTGGATTCACAGAGTTGGCGGGTCGTCTGGAGGAATCATTGCTATACTTGTGATTCTTGCACTGGTTTTGAAGTGCAAGGCTTTTCATGGAGGAAAGGCAGGATGAAATTGGAGAACAACTTGCTTCATGTCTTCTGGTCCTAAGTTGACATCTAGAAATTGCTTTCTCTGCTGTATGTCGTGTGGAAAAATTTTCGTCTTTTTTTGCTCTCTGGGTAGAATTTCCTTCCATAAATCAAACAGTTCGAATCAAGTGCCTATTTGTCTCTCTGTGCGTCTTCCTAAACAGTTAATTGGAGTCTTTATTGGTAATGCTTGACCTAAGAATAATATATTCTGAGTCAATGGAGTTGAGGTAATGAGAATTTTTTAGAGCACAGATGTTTATAGTTGTTTGAGAATTTTTTTTTTTAAAAAAAATGTCATATTGGTCGCTGTGATGAAGGTTCGATGGTGGTGGAAATGAAGTAGGAGAGATTTTTAAGCAGAGGAAGAGAATAGATACCAAATAAAAATTTAAGGTGAAACTGAGGTACTGTTAGTACTTCTCATATTAGTGTATCAATGGATTTTTTTATGTGAGATTAAAAAAAACTTAAGCTTTGTATGGAAATAGATTAGAGAGAGTTAAAGAGTCGAATATAAATAGAAATTCGTCGGTTTTTTATTATATAAATGAGAGTAAATAAAACTTAAAAAAGTTTAAATTCATTTATTTTAAAAAATTTATATTTTTAACTCGCAAATTAAAAGTTAAAGAGTAAAAAAGATTTTTAGGTAATTGATAATTGTTAACTCTTTTTTGTAAAAAGAAAACTATAAATAATTGAAGTTAATTAACCTCATTCATATTTTATTTCATATCTTTTCATCACTTTTTTTAACTTTCCTATTCACCTTAAAAAAAAAACTCTCATATAATATTTTAGTTAATTATGATAAATTACATGGAGTTTAGAGTAATTAACTCAATTTCAGATTCATTATTTGGATTTTGAAGCTTGTGCACTTAGAAACCAAATAAATAGCCATAAGATTCAAAAATTCACTCATTTGTTTGTTCCTGGGTTTTCCGTAAAAGAAATTGTAATTTTAGGTGTTATTTGAACTGCTTTACTGAGTTAGTATAATTGGTTTTCCAAATTCTGATGGGTAGTTATGTAAATATAAGAATAATATCATGACTTATTCTTTTTATGGTTCATCAATTAGTTCATTAACTTGTTCATTAGTTTTTGAACATAGGTTTTGAAATTCGTACATTATTGTTAAGACAATTTGGTGTTCATTTGATGATTGACTGAAAAAAAAAGTATCAAAGGGCTATCTCTACCTTAAAAGAGAGGGCGAAAGCAGCAGTTGTAAAAGTATTTTTATTTTTAAAAAGAAAATATTATACTTTTTGATTTTTGCTCTTTGATTAATGAAAATTTTTTTCTTAACAGAACGATTTTAGTATACTAAACAAAAAAAAGGAGGATTTAATATTATGCCTTTTTTTTTTTTACTAGAAAAGAAACTGTTTTAATTAAACAGAAAAGCAGATGAGTGCAAAATCTCAATAAAGGGGTATGGAGGAGAAGCTACTCGAGCAAAAGTGAGACTGGCTTTTCTTAAGTTTGTAGCCGGCCATTAGCTGGTTTGGTACCTTGACTGCTAACGTACGATTTAATATTATGTTAGACTGCAAAAACCAACTTAATTGAATATAATGAATCATAGACGGTCTATAGTAGGAGAAATTGGTAAGGATTGGGGTTCTTGGACGGCAGTGATGATAGACTCAAAAAGTTGTTAACATGGGGTTGGTGTTGAGATGATCTCTGTTATTTTGGCCCATTGATGATCCAGAGCCCAACATAAAATTAGTGAGAGGAGATATGTTGGTGGAAATTTTTTCGGGACCAAAACTAGTAGAAGCAATGCTGTTCCTGTACAAACATATCTTCACATCTGTGCTCCTCCTTGGATTAGTGCCACATCAACATCTTCGGTAGAGAAACTATGAACTGAACATGTAGAAACAGGCTTTTCATCTGTACCCTTATCAACAAACAAATCATGATCATCCTTTTCTTGCGTTGGAAGTTGATATAGCAGGAAATGGGGAAATTCATCTTAACTATTGGCCATATTTGAATTCGTCAGAGTCGAAACGGTTTGTTATATACTCCTGAGCATCCACAGCAGAAACAGAAATCTTTCATGTTTGGACTGAACCCATTCATTGTGATCTGGTTTCCTGTTATTAAAAAGATCTCATTAACAATGGTTTCTCCACATGCTAAAGCACCTTAAATTGAAGTTATCTATCCAATGGAATTCCGTGGATAGCGAAGACATTTGATTCGGAGGAAGGCCCTGAACTTGAACCCAGAATGGAGCAAGGGGATGATTTTAGGATCTAGTTATATAGTCTGCACTTAATTTTTATTCGGTTTACTTGAAAGTGGAAAATGAATAGGGAAGCTGTATCTGCTACACCTGAAACATCCAAATTATCTCCCATACACGAGGAAATTATTCGACGCTCAACTCAGTGACTACTTCAATAGACACAGAAAGAGGAGAAGAGTAGATAAATGTTATGCCAAGACGCCATATTCTACTTTCAAGAAGATTAGTGCAAGTAATTCAACAAATGCTTTAGTTCCTCTCATTCAACCAAGTAGTTGGCAGTGATGTTGCTGGAGTAAGCACAGGGCTTTAACCCCATTTTTTTTTCACCCATACATCTTTCCCCTTCCTACATAGATTTTCATTTTTTTATAGTTGATTGAGAACTCATTGCAATAAAGTTACTGAATTATACTTTCTATAGAAAATGAAAGCGAAAGAAAATAAGAACGATGAAGGGTTGAACCCCACAAGAAGCTCACAATTATGATATTCTTGTGATTCACGTTAAAAGGGAACAAAGGGAAATGGATCTCTTTGAACAGATCTAGGCAACACGAATACCATGCAAATGAAAAAGAAGACTAGGAAAATGAATGGCATAATAATATTTGCTTGCTTTTACACTCAGCTTGACCTAAAACATAAATAGAAAATGAATTACAGCAAACAATTACAGACAACAAGCCAACTAATACACTAGAGCAAAAGGGCTTCAAAATCAAGTGGAAAATAGTTTAAATTCAGAAAAGACATGAAAACTATAAACCAAGGGCATAGGTTAGTGCAAACAAAGCAGTACTTGCATAGGGCCATAGAGCGAAAGGCCGAGGCCAATCACTAGCACCACTGCATTCATCATCAGCACCACTAAAGCATCCAGGCCTTGATATCTTAGCCACACCTCCCTCTAAAACAAAGCTAGTGTTGCGCTTGCCATTGCTGAACAACACACACCAAAAGTATGGAGACCCACCGTCAGTACCAGTAGCTGCAGCCCCTACTTCTGTGTGATTCTTATCATAGAGAATTTGTAAGCTCTTGCTGTTTTGCATGAGAATGTCAGAGAATGCTTCACTTGGATCCACGTATTTGGACTGGCAGCCAAGTAAACGACCAGTGATTGGAGTGAGAGTTGAAACTGTGACACCACAAGCAGGAGCAAATGTTTCAGCAAAATGGGATTCAGCAGGTTTCTTGGCATCAGGTCCTCCTACAGCACCACAATCCCCTTGGTATGCTTTTATATATTGCAAAGCAATGCAGGCTAGGCCTGGATTGTCGTAGAGGGATGATCCTCTGTGTGCAGTCCTATTGCTAGTAAGCACGGCCACCAGTTGATCCGCAGGGTTATTTGTTACTTTTAGGACAGCTAATACACATAAAGGGAAACTTTAGAGCCCAAGCATAATTAGTAAATCTTATGTTAGGTTTTCGTATTTTTTTGGTAAAAGATCTAATATCCATAGATGCATATCCCATTACCTGTGCAAGGAAATAACAAATTTCTTAGCAAGCAATTTTGGGTGTTATCATCCCTTTTGTAGCTTTCTAAAAGTGAAATTATCAAGCAATTCTTCAAGGATGGAAGTTGCAAAAGGAAAAGAAAGCTTTTGTCAAAATCAGGCATGAAAAGGTAAATTATTTACATGGAAAATAAATTTGAACTCTACAATCTCCACCTTCAAGCAAGCTAAAAATCAGAAAATGCTTATGATAAAAAATTCTTGAAATAATGGTATTACTTTTTAGGTTCGAAGCATCCCACATAAAGCCAAAATAACAATTCTGTCAAGCATGATTACAATTTCGTCCCAAGCCTCTAATACAGGCATATATACTCCTTTGGAAGGGTGAAGAAGAGAATCAATTCTAAAGAGGTAGAAACTTTCCTTGTATAGAAGAAGGCCATTCCTAAAATACGTTCATGTTTGTGCACAAAGGCTGATGATGAATTTGTGCACAAAGGCCGATGATGAAGACATTGCTATCTTTAACAGGTAAGACCTTCTCCCCACAACATTCACCCACTTGGGGCAGTTTCCTTTTTCGCTGATGAGAGATCAAAGCCTAAGCACTAAAAATTTCATTAGGGACATCTTTACGAGATAATCTTCTGTCCACTGTCCTCCCATATATCCCATCATCAAGACTACACTGTCACTTGTCAGTATGCCTAGAATAATAAAGATTGCCATTACCCAAAACAACAACGTTGCCTTAACTAAAACAATATAGGATCACAGAGATTAACCTTTTGCAAATAAGACTAACGCCCTGATGAAATAAATGCTCAAAATCACCTTTCTTCTTTAGTCTCCAACTTGAAGTCTTAAGTCGGCAAATCAAAAATTGATGCACCAAAGTTGACTTTTGTACAACAAGAAATCAAAGAATTCAAGATCCAAAAACTTAATATTTTCCTGTTTCCCTTCAATCTATCAGCATTCAGCACCAAAATGAAAAATAGAAAACCCAAAAAACAAAAATACCAACTGAAGTGTTTTCATCACAGTACACTTGGGTCTAAACCATAGATCTAAGAACTGCAATGCCAAGACTTATAATTACCAATTAAAAAGCATGAACAAAACAAAAATAGAACCCACTCACATTCTAACAATAGTAAAGAGGCCCACGTAGGCAAACAAACAGAGAGACAGATTCCCAAAGTTTAAAAGCAGATCAAGCACTAAATGCCACTAATAAAAACATTCCAAACCTTTAAAAAACAAAAAAAAAAAAAAAGAAAGACACATTTCCCAATAAAGAATCAAATCTTTGTTTTCACTATAATGAATAAATGTTACTAGAAGTTAAAGAGAAGGGAAATGGAGGCTTACTATGAGTATGAGCAGAAGCAGAAATGTAGGAGAGAAGGGAGAGTAAGAGAAAGAATATAGCCATTGCTTCGCTTGCTGCTATATTGTAGGCGTGGTTTTAGGATCGGAGAGAGAGAAAAAAGAGAGGTTATAACGAATGAGAGATGGGATCGGGTATGATATGAACTATGAAACAGAGGAGAATGAGTAATCAGTCAGTAATGCGTCTGCTTCCGTTCGGTTGCTTGACAACTGTGCCTGGCTGGCTGTTTGGTCTTGTTTAGTGAAAATTACAAGATACGCCGACATGTCACCAACTGAAATTTTATGGTCCTACCCTTGGAACTTTAATTACAATAATACCCTCACAATGCCTTTTTTCTTTTTTTTTTTTCCATTTTCAAATTTATTAAACATTAATTATGAGAAATTTTCCTTTAAAAAAAATTATGCCAAGAAAGAGGATGATGTGATAGTACATTAACCCGCTGTGTGTAAGTTATCGACTTGATAGTACAGAAATTAAAAATATGAAAATAAAATATGTGAAAATGAATACAAAAAAATGTATAGAAGAAATGCGTAAATATATATATATATATATATATATATATATATATATATATATATATATATATATATAATAGTTAACAAAGCAAGATATGTCCTATCAAATCTATACATACATAGTCACAGAAAAATCTTATATTTGTAAGACATATCCAATTAAAACTATAATTTGCGCACATAATTTTCAATTTAATAAAAAATCAATAATAAAATACTTAATTAAAGAATTGCAAAAAACTCAATTAAATTCAGCAAAAAATCCACAAATGAGAAGAAAGAAGAAAATAAAACTTAGCCATCATGGTATAATTCATATCAAATGCCATACACAAAACTAATTCAATTACAATTACCTTGTGATGAAGAAAATTAAGAGAGAATGTAAAATAAAAAAAGAAAATAAGAGAGACATAGAATTTTCCTCTATTTGAAGAGAGAAGGAAAATAGAAAAACATAAACTTTATTTTACTTTTTTTGTTTTCTCTCCAAAATAGAGAAGAAATATGAGAGATATAAAGTTATTCTTGTAATTTATAACTCTATCTATGTTCTTTTTAGTTGTGAAAGTAACTATATATTATTTATTTCTTAAGTAAAGGGCGAAATAGAAAAGATATGATAAAATAATTTTCTTTTCTTTTATATTTTATTTTTTAAATAAAAAGTAAATTTATTTTTTATTTTTTTATTTAAATATAAAAAGAGAAAATAAAATTTAATTTTTCTCTTATTTTTTTTCTCTAACTTATTTTTCAAATATAGTGTTAAAGCCTTTTTAAAATTAAATAAGACACTACCATCATAATTATTTATTTTTTTATAGAACGAGTGAGGAGAGAGAAGATGTCATGTCATTAAGCTTGTGATTGGGAGAGGGTAAAATAAGGGGGAGAGGAAAATAAGAGGGAAATGTTATAGGGGAGGAAAATAAAGGGGTCCTTTTCTCTCCAAAATGGAGAGAAAATATTGAAGGAATCTGAGTAAAAACCGAACCAAATTGAAAAATTGACCGAACCGATCTGGTTCGGTTCGGTTCAGTTTGATCCCTTAATAAAATTGGTTTATTCAATTATACTATTTAAAAAATTCGGTTTTAGGTTTTTGGTTCGGTTTTTTATATAGAAAACAAAAAAATTTGAATTAACTGAAGTAATTAATAAATCAAACTCATTTGAATCGAACCAA
>CATIWR010217228.1:0-24096 GCA_949677035.1 Omphalea diandra
TATATATATATATCAAACCATGTAATAAGCTTACCACTTACATTAAAAAAAGCAATAGTTCTTCATATTGATTTTTTTATGAAGAAAGGAATAGTTGTGCATAGAATTAGTAATAACAACAAGGGTTTTCAAGGGAAATAAATAAAGAAATGGTTTTGTTAGATATTACCAAGGGAAATCAATTTAAGGATGATGTTATAAAATCTATATAAATATATTCTATAAATAATATATATATATATATATATATATATATATATATATATATATATATATAATATAAAATTATTCATATATATAATATACAAAAGTGGAGATAAAAGGTGGATTTTAAAACTGATAAAAAATATATTGATAAGAAAAACTTAAGTAGATTGATTAAAGAAGTAATAAATTAAATTTTATTAGCTAAAAAAAAATAAGACTAAGTGTCGACTGAACTAAATATCTTTTGATAGAAAACAAAAAAGTTATCAATATATAGTTAATCTCAATATTAGAAATTATTTGTGATAAGTATTTATCATTTATCAAGTTGTTCATAAAATTTATTTATAATGAGAGTTTATCATTTATCAAATTAATATTTTAATAAATAAATTACTAATAATTATATATTATTAATGTATTATTCTAATTAATTAAAAACCTATAAAATAACTAATTAGAAAAGAAAAATATATAAAAGAAAAAAATGCACATAGCGAAATAAAGAATATTTTAAAAGAGATTATCAAACTAATATGTCTTAAATAAATGATGAGAATTAAAAATAACTTAAATTAAAAATTAAATTTATTTGATGTTCTTATATATAAAATAAAAAATAGAATGAATTTTTTAAATTATTTTATAAAATATTTTTACAATATAATTCGTACAATCTGCGAGTTAACAATTAGTTTTCTTAAAAGGGTAACTTTTGCATTAGAAATAATGAAGGAAAACAACTGATGAATTCAACCTATAATGATACTCAACCTTTGATTATTTTGATATTTTAGAAAACAATGTCTTAATGGTTCATCAAATCTTGACAAGCCAATCCACACTTGTTATATCACTAGTATGATCTCTAACATGATCTTGCAATCTATCTTTCTTCCATAAAATGTTAAAACCTTAAAATACAAAAGTACCATTATCTCTTATACTATATCCTAGTGCAAAAAGATAATAATATAAAAATATATGATATTTTTTTATACTATACTCTAATCAACTATTGAATTCATCAACACGATAAATTTATGTTTTCAATCCCTATCTATCTTTTGAGGAAATTTGTGTTGGCATGGTTGATATAGATCTTTCAACAAGTAAGCTTTATAAACCTAATCTCTCATATCAGATAGATAGCTCATTATGTTAGGTCTAATCCATGATCAAAAGGAAGATTTTCTAAATAAATTTCATGGTTCTCAATAATAATTTGCTTAGGTGCCTGAATAACATATTGATTAACTAATGATGATGGTTGCAACAGTTGATATTATCTTATAAATTGTCGCACAATTGAAAAAATAAATTCATTTAACGAATTACATGACAAAATAAATGTAAAATAATAAATTATTATAAAAAAAGCTTCTTAGAAAATTATAGGTTATTTCTATCTATTAACGCATTTTTTGAAAATCAACATTATATGGTAACAATGCACACTAAATGTAATTACTTTTTTAAATACAAAGCATTAATTCAATATTCTATGCAGTAAAACCTCTCTGTAGTCATAATATTTAGGTCAAACTAATTTTATTATTATGAGAAGGTTATAATTTAATAGGTATAGTTTCAAAACTATTAGACTTAATTATAGCTAGTACAAGTAGTATAGATGTAAAGAATGCATTATATTAATATCTAAATTATAAGCGAATCAAATTTAAGATATGAACATTGATAAAAGAGAGGCATAGTTTTAAAATCTAGCACATGTATATATTTAGTGTTGAAAATATGTAAAGATATTAATAAAAGATATAAATATACTTTTAAAAAACTAATGTAGTACAAATATTTACGTAATGCAACATAATAGTTTTTTTTGTTAATATATAGATAATTATACTATACAGATAAAGTTCCATTAAGATGGAATTTGAAAAAATTATAACTCATTACAACGTAGAATTTATTTTTATTTATAACCGGCTCAAATTGGACCAAAATTTTTATAATTATATGAAAGTTGTTATTGTATTAAATATCATTATAAAGAGGTTTTGTTGTAATATTAATGATGATGGGTACATTATATTGCTAATTTGAAGCTTCTTATCACATAAACTAATACTATTTTTCTAGAATAAGAAAAAACATGAATTAAGAGAATTTATCCACAAATTTAAGGTTCTTGTGTATATATTATAACTTAATATTAATAATATAATTGTTAAATTGATAATATTTTATTTTAAGCAACAGATGTAATGCAAGAAGGTTAGAATCTAAAATGACATTATATTGTTGGCTTTTCATTTCCTATGTTGACTATTTATACTTGAAGTAAATGCAAATATAAATGAAACTCCTAATTTCTTAGATTTAAATGATAATCATGCCAAGAAACACACAATAACAAAATCCAAAACAATGTATCTAATTATAAATTAATGTTATAGATTATGAATGTAAAATATCTAATCAGTCCAAAAAAGAAAGGATAAGCAGAAATTTAATTAAAAAAAGTACCAAATCATCCAATAATAAATTCAAGACCATTATTACTTTCTTAGCATATCTTTGATGTTTCAACTTATATCCACAAAGCTAAATCTAGTATTTATTTTTAAATCACAATTCAAAACTTTAGTTTATTTTAAGCAAGGTGTCTTTTTAATCTCACTAATCTTTAATGTACAATAAAGAAAAAACAATGAGCTTCGAAAAAATAAAATCATTTTAAATATATAGAAAATAATTAATATTAGGGACCATTAATTATAAATAGTGAGGGCTTAATTATTTTTATTAAAGGACTTTTTATATAAAAAATACTATTGTAACCTTAGATAAAAATCTAAGGGGACATTGACCCCTTTGGCCTTTATATGCATTTGTCTTTGATTATAATATTTAAAAAAACAATTAAAATAGATAATTTATTTATAATAAATTTACCACTTACATTAAAAAAAATAGCTCTTCATACTGTTTTTTTTATGAATAAATCAACAGTTATGCATAAAATAAGTAATAAAAATAAGAGTTCAGGGAAAATAAATAAAGAAACAGTTTTGTTAGATATTATTAAGGGAAACCAAATTAAGTTTAATATTACACAATCTAGAGATAATTATAAATTGTTCATATTGAGTTTAATTAATCCTCAATCTCCAATTGTGAAGTACTATACTTGTAAGAAATTTTTACTGGTGCTAACTAAATAAATGAATAACAAAAAATTTTAGTGTTTCATTATTACCTTATCTTGTGAAGATGACTAAGTGGAGCTTAAATATCTAGCTAACAATTATACATTGATGCATAATAAACATAGAATTGAAATCAAAATCATTGAATATATTGAAGTAAGATGTCTTTTTAAATCTCACTAACATTTGATGTACAACAAAGAAAAAAATAATGAGCTTTGAAAAAGGAGATTTTAAACATAGAGAAAATGATTAATATTAAAGAATAGTAATTATAGATATTGAGAATTTAATTATTTTTATTAAAAATCTAAGGGGCCATTAACCCCTTTGGCCCTAAGATGTGTTTGTCTTTGATTATAATCACAAAAAAAAAAAAAAGTAGATAATTTTATTTATAATAAGCTTACTAGTTACATTAAAAAAGCAATAGCTTTTCATATTGATTTTTTTATGAAAAAAGGAGCAGTTGTCAATATAATAATTAATAATAATAAGGGTTCAAGGAAAATAAATAAAGAAATAATTTTATTTACCAAGGGAAACCAATTTAAGTTTGATGTTATACAATCTAGAAATGATTATAAAGTTTTTATATTGACTTTAATTAATCCTCAATGTTCAACTGTGGAGTATTATACTAGTAAAAAAATTTTAATGGTGCTAACTAAATAAATGAATAACAAAGAATTTAAGTATTTCATTATTACCTTATCTTGGAAAGACGACTAAGTGAAACTTAAATTTTGAGCCAACAATTTACATATTGATATTCAATAAACATGAAATTCAAATACAAAATCATTGAATATATATTAAAGGAAGATGTCTTTTTAAATCTCACTAATCTTTAATGTACAACAAAGAAAAAGCAATGAGCTTTAACAAAAAGAGTCATTTTTAAATACAAAGAAAACAATTGATATTAAGGAATAATAATTATAGATAGTGGGAATTTGACTATTTTTATCAAAGGGTTTTTTATATATAAAAAAAAAATACTATTGTACCTTAAAATTTTTTAAAAATTTAGGGAGCCATTGCACCCTTTGGTCCTTATATACATTTTTTTATTATAATCATTAAAAAAATTAAAATAGATAATTTGTTTATAATAAAGTTATCATTTACATTAAAAAAAACAATAGCTCTTCATATAGATTTAGTAATAACAATAAGGGTTCAGGGAAAATAAGTAAAGAAACAATTTTGTTAGATATTAACAAGGGAAATCAATTTAAGTTTGATGTTATAAAATATAGAAATGATTATAAATCTTTTATATTGAATTTAATTAATCCTCAATCTCTAGTTGTGGAGCACTATACTTATAAGAAATGTTTACGGGTGCTAACTAAACAAATGAATAATAAAAAATTTAATATTTCATTATTACCTTATCTTGAGAAGATGACTAAGTGGAACTTAAATGTCTAGCGGACAATTTATACATTGATGCATAATAAATATAGAATTGGAATCAAAATACTTGAATATATATATTAAAGTAAGATGTCTTTTTAAATTTCACTAATCTTGGATGTACAACAAAGAAAAAACAATGAGTTTGAAAAAAAAGTTATTTTAAATACAGAGAAAATGATTGATATTAGAGAATAGTAATTATAGATAGTGAGAATTTGATTATTTTTATTAAAATATTTTTTAATAAAAATTACTATTGCACCTTAAATTTTTTTAAAAATCTAAGGGGCCATTAATCCATTTGGCCTTTAAATGCATTTGTCTTTGATTATAATCACTAAAAAAACAATTAAAAAAGATAATTTATTTATAATAATCTTACCACTTATATTAAAAAAAAAAAAGCTCATCATACTAATTTTTTTATGAAGAAAAAGGAGCAATTGTGCATCAGAGAAAATAAATAAAGAAATAATTTTATTTACCAAGGGAAATCAATTTAAGTTTGATGTTATCCAATCTAGAGATGATTATAAAGCTTTTATGTTGAATTTAATTAATCTTTAATCTCCAATTGTGGAGTACTATATTTGTAACAAATTTTTACTGAAACTAACTAAACAAGTGAATAACAAAGAATTTAACTATTTCATTATTACCTTATCTTGGGAAGATGACTAAATGAAACTTAAATATCGAGCCAACAATTTATACTTTTGTGTTTAATAAATATAGAATTGAAATCAAAATCATTGAATATATATTAAAGTAAGATGTCTTTTTAAATCTCACTAATCTTTAATATACAATAAAGAAAAAAATAATGAACTTTTAAAAAAAGTCATTTTAAATATAGAGAAAACAATTGATATTAAGAAATAGTAATTATAGATAGTGAAAATTTGATTATTTTTATTAAAGGATTTTTTATAAAAAAATATTGTACCTTAAATTTTTTTTAAAAATCTAAGGGGCCATTGACCCCTTTGGTCCTTACATGTATTTGTCTTGATTATAATAATTAAAAAAGCAATTCAAATAGATAATTTGTTTATAATAAAAAATAGATAATTTGTTTGTAATAAGCTTACCGCTTACATTAAAAAAAGCAATAGTTCTTCATATTGATTTTTTATGAAGAAAGGAGCAGTTGTCCATAGAATTAGTAATAATAACAAGGGTTCAAGGGAAATAAATAAAGAAATGGTGTTGTTAGATATTACCAAGGGAAATCAATTTAAGGTTGATGTTATAAAATTTAGAGATGATTATCAAACTTTTATATTGAGTTTAGTTAATCCTCAATCTCTAGTTGTGGAATACTATACTTGCAAGAAATTTTCACCAATGCTAACTAAACAAATGAATAATAAAGAATTTAAGTATTTCATTATTACCTTGTCTTCGAAGATGACTAAGTGGAACCTAAATATCTAGTTGACAATTTATATACATTGATGCATAATAAACATAGAATTGAAATCAAAATCATTGAATATATATTAAGGTAAGATGTCTTTTTAAATCTCACTGATCTTTGAAGTATAACAAAGAAAAAATAATATGAGCTTTAGAAAAAAGTCATTTTAAATACAAAGAAAATATTGATATTAAAGAATAGTAATTATAGATAGTGAGAATTTGATTATTTTTTTTAAAGGATTTTTTTTATAAAAAATACTATTGTACCTTAAATTTATTTAAAAATCTAAGGCCTTTGATCCTTAGATGCGTTTGTCCTGGATTATAATCACTAAAAAAAGCAATTAAAATAGATAATTTATTTATAATAAACTTACCACTTACATTAAAAAACCAATAGCTCTTCATACTAATTTTTTTATAAAAAAGGAAAATAAATAAAGTAATAACAATAAGGGTCCAACGAAAATAAATAAAAAAATAATGCTATTTACCCAAGGAAACCAATTTAAGTTTGATGTTACACAATCTATAGATGATTATAAAGCTTTTATATTGAGTTTAATTAATCCTCAATCTCCAATTGTGAAATACTTTTATTATAAAATTTTTTTACTGGTGTTAACTAAACAAATGAATAACAAAGAGTTAAAGTATTTTATTATTACCTTATCTTGGGACGATGACCAAGTGGAACTTAAATATCAAACCGACAATTTATACATTCATGTTTAATAAACATAGAATTGAATCAAAATTATTGAATATATATTAAAGTAAGGTGTATTTTTAAATCTCACTAATCTTTGATGTACAACAAAAAAAAAAAAAGAAATTTGAAGAAAAGAGTCTTTTTAAATACAGAGAAAACAATTGATATTAAGGAATAATAATTATAGATAATGAGAATTTTATTATTTTTATTAAAGGAATTTTTTTTATAAAAAATACTATTTTACCTTAATTTTTTTTAAAAAAAATCTAAGGGGCCATTGACCCCTTTGGTCCTTATATGCATTTATCTTGATTATAATCCTTAAAAAAACGATTAAAATAGATAATTTGTTTATAGTAAGTTTACCACTTACATTTAAAAAAACACAAGCTCTTCATATTGATTTTTTATGAAGAAAAGAGCAGTTGTGCATAGAATTTGTAATAACAATAAGGGTTCCAAGAAAATAAATAAATAAACAGTTTTGTTAGATATTACCAAAGGAAACCAATTTACTTTAGATGTTATAAAATCTAGAGATGATTATAAAGCTTTTATATTGAGTTTAATTAATCCTCAATCTCTAGTTGTTGAGTATTATACTTGTAAAAAAAATTTCCTGGTGCTAATTAAACAAATGAGTAACACAAAATTTAAATATTTCATTATTACCTTAGCTTGGAAAGATGACTAAATGGAACTTAAATATCATGCGACAATTTATACATTCGTGCATAATAAACATATAATTGAAATCAAAATCATGGAATATATATTTAAGTATAATGTCTTTTTAAATCTCACCAATCTTTGGGGTATAACAAAGAAAAAACATTGAGCTTTGAAAAAAAGAGTCATTTTAAATACAAAGAAAATGATTGATATTAAGGAATAGTAATTATAGATAGTGAGAATTTTATTATTTTTATTAAAGGATTTTTTAATGAAAAATTACTATTAGGCCTTAATTTTTTAAAAAAATCTAAGGGCCATTGACCCATTTGACCCTTACATGCATTTGTCTTTGATTATAATCATTAAAAGAAAATTAAAATTGATAATTTATTCATAATAAGCTTACCACTTGCATTAAACAAAGCAATAGCTCTTCATACTGATTTTTTTAATGAAGAAATAACAATTATGCATAGAATAAGTAGCAACAATAAGAGTTCAGAAAAAAAAAAATAAATAAATAGTTTTGTTAGATATTACCAAAGAAAGCCAATTTTACTAAAGAAAACCAATTTAAGTTTGATATTACACTATCTAGATATGATTATAAAACTTTGATATTGAATTTAATTAATCCTCAATCTCCAATTCTGGAGTACTATACTTGTAAAAACTTTTACTAGTGCTAACTAAACAAATGAATAACAAAAAATTTAAGTATTTCATTATTACCTTTTCTTGGAAAGATGACTAAGTGGAACTTAAATATCGAGCTAATAATTTATACATTGATGCATAATAAACATAAAATTGAAATCAAAATCATTGACTATATATTAAAGTGAAATCAATATAATTTTTATAAATTTGGTCAAATGTTATAATAAGCATTGCATCCCTTCTTCCTAATTCAAAATCACTCTCTTGTTGTTTTAATACCAACAATGTTGATATATCTATAGCTCCTAATAACGATTAATGCACGATATCATACACAACATGTCCATTGATAGCACTATAATGAAAGGGCATAGTCTCATGAAAAATTTATTTACCTTATGATATGAAATATTCTCAAAGATAAGTACTAAGTCTTAAGTTTATAAATAATATTAGCATGCACATATAGAGGCAAAAGCTTGAGATCAAACCACACTCTCTAACGATTTTATAACCAATAATGTTGATATATCTATAAATTCTAATAATGATTAATGCATAGTATGCATACACAATATGTTCATTGATAACACTATAATGAAAGGGCACAGTCTCATGAAAAATTTATTCACCTTATAATACGAAATCTTCTCGAAGATAAGAAGTCCTAAGTCATAAGCTTATAAATAATATTAGCATGTGCATACGGAGGCAAAATCTTGAGATCATATCACTTAAGATATTGAAGTCAATATAATGGCCATAATTATTGTAAGAGCACCTATAACATTATATTTTCACTACATATATAATTTTTAACGTACTAATGTTATAAACTTATCCATCCACCTAGTACTAGAAAAAACCAACATAGTTGGTGAGGGCACTAAAAATGTCTAGGATTGAAGTAAATCTTCTCCTAAAATAAATAAACAGAAGGAAATATTACAATAGAAGCTAAGTCCTAAAATATTGCTAAAATGCACAAATAAGACAATGTCCTAAAAATTCTATGAAAAATTTGTCAGAGTTCCCATATAAGTCGGACATTCTCGTAAATTGTAAATGCTCTAATGTCATTATCAAGACAAATAAAATCACTCAACAACTTAAGTATTCAACAAATGCCATTCAGACCTATAAAGAGAGTAATGTCATCCTCCTTACAACTTTTCTCATTCTTTCCTAACATTCATTTCTCCATCATAATACCACTCCTCTAACACAAAATTTTAATTAATTCTTTTAATTCTTTATTTTTAACTAATATCTGTCATAATTTCATAAAAAATCTAAAATTTCAAACGCATAAATAAGTCCTTTTGTTTTCATTATTTTTTTGCTCATCTTAATCCTTATTTATTTAAGTTAAAATGTGAATTTTGGACTCTGAAGTTTGGCTTGAGATACATATATGCTCCTTAATTAATTTTTTGCCCATTTAAACTACAAATTATATATAATCCACTATTTAAGCCCTTCATAATGGAGGTTAACTTTCAAATTAAACTCCTATTGCACTTAAGTGATGTAAGTCCCATTAAATTGACTATTAAGTAAAATTAATTAATTTGGTAGGGCTTCCCCCCTCCCCCTCCCCCCCCCCTCCCCAAATACAATTAGCTAACTTCATTGTTATAAATAAGACAATGAAAGGGCATAGTCTTTTTTTTGTCATTAAAGTGCATTTGAACACCTAATTTGTTCTTAGAAGAATGTAAAGTGTGTTTCTTTTTGTTGTTATGACCTTGCAATCACTATTTCTTTTTGTTCCTATTGAAGTGCATTAATTATATTTTTATTAGGTTTATTTTTCCTATTCTATTAGAAGAATGTAAAATGTGTTTGTTGTTTTTGTTAAAAACGATAAAGTGTATCAATTTTGATTAATATTAAACGGTTGTTTAATTTAGGTTTTCATTCTTGACAGTAAACAATTCATTAATTTAGGTTTTTATTCTTGAAAACAATTAATTCTTTAATTTAGGCTTTTATTATTCTCAGTAAACAATTTTGTAACTATCGACAGAAAACTATTAATTAATTTCAAATTTTTATTTTATTCACATTAAACTATTTGAATATGTAAACTTGAAATTAACATATATTTTAATGAAATTTTGTGTTTTCAATAATGCAGTATAAAAAATACTATGGATTTGAGATTTAATTATGATGATGATCGGGTGTTAGATCCTACACTTAAGTATGTTACTGGTGAAATTGATGTTGTGTGTAATTTTATTCATGATTTCTTATCTTATACACATTTGGAAGAAATATAAAGAGAATTTAGGTGTTCGAAATATGAAGAGTATTTATGTGCTTCAACTTGGTAAAGCTTCAAGTGATGGATTATTTTCATTGCATGATGATGACATAGTTAGGAGGGTATTAAATTACATTAAAAAACACTATTGGGTGAGTGAGGTGGAGTTTTATGAAGACTATGTTAGATGTCCTTATTTACCACCAAGACATATTACAACTAGAATGGTTTGATAATACAAATGAGAGTGATCCCTTACCAACAATAGAATGGAGAGATGACACACATGATGGAGGTGATTTAGGGGAGAGGACTTAATGAGCGTGATGATGTAGGGATTGCTAGAGATACAGAAGGTGATGACATAGTGGCTAATATAGGGTCTAGAAGACCTAATGAGGAGCCTATTGTAGATGTTAACATTAAAATACCTACATAATGTGGCTATTTGAACGATTTTAAAGGCGCTAGGGTAAGCAAAAGTGTGTCTAATATGGATGCAAATACTTACATAGGACCTACTAACTATATGAGTATTGAAGAAAATGATAATGAAACTTATGAAGACAATGACAATGTAATGATTACAGTGAAGAAACAAGTGATGTAAATGATACTTCTCCACTTAAGAAGAGGGTCAAGTATGATGAAGTGGATGGATAAGGTCATTTGATGCTTGGAATGACCTTTGCTAATGTTTTGGAAGCTAGAGCTACAATAGCTAACTATGCAGTTACATTGAGGGTTAAGTTAAAGATAAATCCAAATGAACCCATAGAATGAAGGTTAGATGTATGAATGAAAAAGGTTGTCCATTTGTAATGTTGATCTCTAAGGATGGAAAGAATCCAGGATTAGTCGTTATAACTTTGGTTAATGGACATAAATGTTATAGGCATTATACAATCCCCAGTGTTACTGCAAGCTTTTTAGCCAAGTATTTCAAGGATAAAATTTATAAGAAACTTGACTTCAAGATAAAGGAAATGAAAAGTAAGGTAGAAATAGTATTGAAGATTAATGTCAATTTGGCTAAATGCAACTAAGTAAAAAGACAGATAATGCAAAAATTAGATAGAAGCTTTAAGGTTGAGTTTGGATACTTAGTTGCATATGCTAATATATTGAAAAGGAGAAACCCTAAAGCCAAGGTTGTAATTTAAGTTATACAGAAAGCCTTTGAAAAAAGGAAGAAGGGTTTTTAGGAGGATGATTATGTGCTTTAAGCATTTAAAAAAAGGTTCAAAAAGTGGTTACAGACCTGTGATAAGCCTTGATGGCTACTTCTTGAAGGGTATTACTTAAGGCAATTACTCACTGCTATTGGGAATGATGCAGATGAGTAGATGATTTTTATAGCTTGGGTAATTATTAACAAGAAAAATAAAAGCAATTGGAGGTGGTTTTTGGCTTGGTTTGCTCAAGAGCTTGAGCTTGGAGATGGAGGACAATACACAATAATCTTTAACATGCAAAAGGTAATAAATCAATTATTTATTTATAAATTTATTATTAACTAACCTAACTATCCTTATTGATGTCGTTTTGGTTATATAAGGTTTGATTGATGTTGTGAATCATGTACTCCTTGAAGCTGAGCATAGATGGTGTGTTAGACATATATATGCCAATTGGTGTAAAAAAGTGCAGGGGTGGTGAACTTAAGAAAAGTTCTTGGATATGTGCTTAGAGTACTTACAATAAATATATGTGGTGTTTTTTTTTTTTTATTTTGAATATCTGTTGTGTTGGATTTTTAAGGTATTGAAATTATTCTTTTATGTCTATTTTGAGGTGAGTAAAAGGGCTGCTGAGGATCTCATGAAGTATCATTTTCCATATTGGTACAAAGCATACTTCAACAATAGAAGCAAGTCCCAAACTATTGACCATAAGATTTCAGAGTACTTCAACTCTTGGATTATGGATCTAGACATAAGCCTATTGTCAGCATGTTTGAAGAAATTAAACTACAATGCATGAACAAAATCAAGGATAATAAGGCTATTGCTTCTAAATGGGACAGTGAATGGAGTCCTTTTGCAATGCAAATCTTTCAAGACAACAAGGAAAGTATTGTTGGGTGCAAGGTTGTATTCAATGGAGATATAGATTATGAGTTAGGGGAAGATGAAGACAGACACACTGTTTTATTAGACAATTGTGCACATGTAGGGCATAGGATCTCATTGAAATCCCATGTCCACATATAATATTGGCTCTATATCACTTAAAGGTGACTTTATCAATGATGTCAAAAGTGGTATCAAGACTTATGAATTTCCTCTATAGCTTGTTCCGAGTAAGAAATTCATGAAGTTTGAGAATTATCAGGCAATAGAACCTCTTTCAGTGGTCAAAATGGTTGGAATGCTAAGAAAAAAAAAAGATTAGAGGAGAAAATGAACCAAAAAGCACTACTAAGTTGAGCAAAAAACACAAGAAACAAAGTTGTGTTATATGTAATAAGGAAGGGCATGATAGGACTAGAGTCCAAACAAGGGCAACCAAGTTAGTTTTTTTTTTTTCAGTTTTAGCTTGATTTAATTATTTGCCTTTGTTATGGATGAGACCAAAAAAGCATTATATATATATATATATATATATATATATATATATTTGTTTATTTAACTTTCTGCTTGAGTTTTTCCAACATGATGGATTTTCGTTGCTGCAACACATTTATTGTGTAATATACACCCTTTTCAAATTGTGTTACTTATCATATAATAAGAAATATTAGTAATGATTAGTTGTTAATATTCTCATTTTAACGCTCATATTTGATTAGTTAATATTATTTTTAAAATTTTAAAATATATTTATTATAACAATTAAAATATTATGTTTAAATATAATTTTTCTTTTATTTATTATAATAAATTATTTAATCTAATATATAATTCTTAACATATTTATTTTTTTGAGCCAAGGAAATGAGATTCGTTAAAAAAGCAAGTTAACTTGCAAGAGAATACATAAAGGATGTGGAGGATTAGAAATCCAGGCAGAATACACAAAACTAGACAAAGCCATACGACTAATAAAATTAGTCACCCTATTTGCACTTCTGTGCACAAAGCGAATCGAAAAAAAGGAGAATACCTTAATTTTGAAAATATTTCAATTAAAGATAATATTGATTGATCAATTAAAAGAGTGTTAATAAGCAACAACATATTTTGCAAATATAATAACCCACACTAATGCATCCAAGGGCTGCAGCTATTTTGCAGGAATTTCTTATAAGTATCTAGCATCATCTATTTCTTTTTATCAATTCTTTTGTATGCAAGTATAGCTGAGCCTAAGTTATCATGGAAACAAAATTACTCAACTTAGTTTCGGCATTCAAGTGCATTTTTTAAAAAGAAAATTATGAATGAACGTTGACTCAAATGGTAATTGAGTATATTTTTTTTTAGGGTTAATTACTTTGAACTCGCTAATGTTTCACATATTTAACTAAGTTATCTCTCATTTTTCAATATTATACTAAATCATTTTTCACGTTTGCTTCGTTATACTAAAAAGTCCTCACGATGTTAAAAGACTTTTTCGTTAGTAAAAGAGAATTAGTTAAAAGTGAGCTTTGTATTTTAGTTAGTTAATTACTTTGAATTTCTTGAGATTTATCATATTTAACTAAATTGTTTTTCACTTTTTAATATTATACTAAGTCATCATTCATATATGATCCGTTACACAAACAAATTCTTTCAAACTTCATACGAATTTAATGGAAAAAAAAATTTTAACGCCGAAAGGATTTTTTAGTGTAATAGAAAAGACATGAGAAATGAGTTAATATAATATTAAAAAATGATAGATAATTTAGTTAAATATAGTAAATGTCCAAGAGGTTGAAAGTAATTAATCCTTTTCATTAATTATTTCAAATTTATATTTGGTATAAAATATAATTTCTTATAAATTCACTATGTTTGGGAAAAAAAACTTCAAAAATTTTTATTGCACAAAAAAGAAAAAAGAGAGAGAAATTATATGAATAGATCAATTCATGTGAGATTGATAGCTTTGCATATAAATCCTGAAATTTCAACTACCACATGAAATTTGCAATTCACTTTCTCTAATGAAATGAGGGCTTTATTTTTTTCCAACAAACATAAAATAACAAAAGGGAAATTTATTTTTTCATTATTAATTTGGCTTCAACTAGAACTTGAATTTTTTCAGGTCTGAAACCAATTCAACCAAAGAAAAATACATTGATATGTAGTTTATGATTTAACGAAGTTATTTTAAAGTCAATGTGGACGGTAAGCCCAAGTCATAACATTGGCCATCATCCTGGTTCTGTTCAGCTGATTTTGCAATCTCATCATCTCAAGTTGATCTTGCATCATCTGATTTGCTGCTTGTCTCATTGGGTCCAGTGCATCATTGGCTCTAGGTGAACCATCCACCACTTGGGTCAATTCTGGCTGGTTCTGAGTCAATTCTGCCCGCTGATCAGGCCTAACACAGGCCAAATGGCAATCAAACCCACAGTCAACACATTTGTAGGCCCAAAAACGCTTGTCCACTGGCCCACCACACACATCACACACAATGAATAAATCCCCATTATATTCAAAGGTGAGTCTAAGTTGATGGGGATGTGCATCGATAAGTATAGTGGCAGGCAAATTGGCACAATGGGTATGCAAATCAAACTCACATTTAGCACAACTAAAGCTAAAGGAGCTACCAAGGGACCCACATGCATTGCATGAGTAGGACCGATCTGGGTATGTGGGGCTAGGAACTAGGGTGAGCGGGTGGGAGTGGTGAGATGGGTGCTGAAGCCAACGTGGTAAATTTAGGCAATGGTCATGGAGGAAATGTTTGCAAGAATAACAACCATGAGATGGCTCATCATTAGGGATGATAACTCTCTCACATACCTTGCACTTGATTATTTTTTCACTTTCATGGTCATCATCATCACAGTGAAGAGGCACCAAGAGATGTCTATGGCTAAAATGTCGATATTCCATGTCTCCTTTTCTTTTCTTGATGTCTATACTATTAGGGTCTATAATTGTTTATATAGAACTTTGAGGTGAGCAAGTGTGGTAGTTTACAGCTAGACAGGCTTATCTTAACGTCAAGGTCAATGGCAAATGGCAATATTAAAATAGGCGTATGGAGATGTGCAATCTTCCATTAATGCATTATGATTCTCTCCGTCAAACAAAGCTGTGTCAACATCATATGAAATTAAGGAATCATGGCTCATGATTAAAAAAAAAAAAAAAAAATCTATAATCCAACTCCATGTTGTTGATTTTAATTCCCAATTCCAATATCCTGAAAATTAATTTTTCAAAATAGATGATTTTGATTCATAGTACTTTATATGTTTCATAATAGACGTCATTTAAGGTTTGTGCACATATATTTATAATTGTATTTAATATGTGTTATTATATATAAAAAACTATATTATCTTCAATTAATTATTTTTATAAATTATTGTGCACTTTAAAGGAAATAATTATTATGAAAGAAAAAAATGATAGAGTTAAAAAAATTAATTAATGTTCATTGATAATTGTAAAATATTAAGTATTATGAAACACAAATTTCTTTCTAAAGCGATATTTATTTTGAAACAAATGAAGTATTAGTTGTCATAAGCACAAACTTAAATCAAAATAAGATTTTATGGAACTATTCTCTTCAACTTAAGTAGAAAATATGATTCTCCATTTTATGTTTCGTATTGCTATGCAAACAATTATAATTATTAATTAAAACTATAATATTTCTAAATTTTTGAGATATTTTAAATTATTTTAGAAGTAAAAATAATTTAATTACATTTCAGGTTAATTCAATAATTAGAAGCCAGAACAGAAATTAATTTCTTTTTATATGCGTACGCCACTCTCTTTTAATAGTGATGTCTAAAAGTCATAATGGTAATGATTGAAAAATTAAAATAAATTAAACAATCTAAAAGTTATAATTAGTGAATGCTTTTTTTTATGAATTTGTTTAAAAATAAAAAATTTCCACCATGTTTATTTAATCTAATTAACTTTATTTATAAGGAAAACTACTGGAAATTTTCAATGCTGAATAGCATTCACATGACCAAATATTTTCTAGAATCAATATTTACTTTGTCTAGAGTGGAAGTAATTATTTGTTTTTGTTAAAAAGTAAGTCATAAAAAAAAAATTGTTCTCTTTATTTTCATACAATTTGTGAGTTCTATTATGCAACTATTTTATATTTCATCATAATCATAATCGTATAAATATGCAAATTTATAAAAAAAAAATAATAATAGCAATATTCTACGTGGTTCATGTTTTTAATTGAACTATGCACATGCATGTCATCCATTACACTAATAATAATTATAATCTTAAGCTCAAAATATACTTTCACACTTATCAACCTATTACAGTTAATAGATCACACATTCACAGCAATAGAATATTTTGTCTCTCTTATTTTTCTCTAGACTAACTAAATTATTTACTATTTTAATTTTTATAGATCAGCAGTAGTCAGCTTTCATCACTAATTTATCCAAAAGATAAGATTCATTAATAAATCTTTATTTTATATAATTATATAATTAGTTTTCAAAATTTCTGCAGCAATTTAGTCTTTGAAATTTTGAATTATATGACCCATTGATTCTTATAATTTTGAAATTCTAATTCCACTCTAATCCCTAAATATATGTCCAGAGAAAGTTGAACAAATTAGTGCTTACAAAATATGGTAATTTTCTTTATTTTTCAAGAATTCACTTATTTTTGGCAAAATTTTGTCAGAATTTATTTCGAAGGTTAGCTTTATAATAGTTTCGGCAACATGTTAAAGTGTTTATATATGGAAGGTGGCTTTGGACCAACTTTCTATTCTCAATAATATTATTTAATTTTTGAAAGAAAACATTTAAATGGCTAAAATAGATACATGATTGAGGCATCTTAAATAGATACATTATCCCGAGTTAATCAAATAAAATACACTTTCATTAAATAATAGAATCATTTCATAATTGATTAGGATATAAATTTTAAAAAATTTCTAGCTATAATTATTTTTTAAAAAAAATTTATTATAAAAATGAAGAAAGTATGCCTTGAGCCAACTCCTCACTGTAATTTTATACTCTAATTCCAAATATAATGACATCATAATTTTGACTTTTACCATTTTTAAAATAATTTTCATTGCCATTTACATGTATCTGCATGAGTCGAAATGAATTATTATTATATTAATCATATTTAATTTCATTTTGCCCAAGCCAGCAACAATATTTTTTTTAAAAAAAAATATCATAACGTCACAATTTAAGTTCCACATAATCAATCGATAGTTTTAAAAAATTTAATGAAATTTTTTCTTTTATATGTATGGGCAGGTTATCTTTAAGCCAATTTATAGATCACTTCAAATTAAACCTTTCCATTATTGAGTAATTTATTCCTCCAAATTAATACTAAATTTGATAAAACTAAAAGAAAATTATTTAAAATTAATTCTTATGATTAATAATATAGCTGCATGATTTCTCTAAATAGAAGTTCAACTATTTAAATCTTCCTATCTTAAATTATGTAACAACATATGAAATATAATTAAAAAATTTTTAGAATTAGAAGATTAACCTTGAAAAATCTCTTAATCTTATCATATTCAATGCAAAAGTACTTTATCATTGATTTATTATTCACTCTCTTAAAGATAAATGCTTAAAAAAATAAAAATTAAAACCCCTATTTCATTTATCATGAACAATTAGAAGGGCCCTTTTTGAAGATTTAGGTTGTTTCGCTCTCAAAACTAAGGTACATTTCTCAAATTCTCATCGATTAACTTTCATTTGATGACTTAAATTTTAATTGCAACTATATCACATTTTTTTAATAAGTAAAGTCAAAGGAATTCTCTAAATTATCAGAATAGTAGGTCGCCTATCCACCAATCCAATGATATATTATTTTTTTTAAATGATATCGGATGATTAGATGTTTTCATAAGAGTTATGACATATTAATCATTAGCAGGAGAATTATTAATAGGAGAGAAATAGTTTAATAAATCATCGTCAAAAGAATGTGATGAAATTTGAATCCAAGACCTTTAAATTTCAAGACATCACCTTTTAATTAACCGCACTTGCATCTGACGATGTATTGTGCCCCTTCATGCATTTGTTTGTCGTATCCCATGACAACTATAAAGGCCAAGTAGCATGTAATTCTCGAGTATTAGAGGTGCAAACGATATGAATAAAGGAAGTTGAATCATTTTATATATGAATAAAGGAAGTTGAATCATTTTATATATAAATTCTCATAAAATTGGTTACTTCAGATGTTAATTTTTTCTTTAGCCACTTTCAATATTGAGGTTAATTTGAGCTAAAGTCTTTTAGGTTCAAGCGAGAGTTGATAATTTTTTACTAAACTGAAATCTTTAACTTAAATTTATTTACAAAACGTGACTCAAACTTGAAGAAAGCTTGAAATGGTAAGAAATTTTTTCGATTATATAATAATTTGACTAGTTGGTATGTTTTCATATATTATCCTAAAAGCTCTAATCCTAGAACTAAAGTATTAAAAAAATTTGAATTTTTTAAAATTAAATTAATAAAGAAATAAAATTTTATGAGATTCAATTGGTAATCATAAATGTTTTTTCAAGTCACTTTGAGTGGCTCAAGGTCCTTTGGAATTACCATTTCTGTGAAGTTACAAAAAGGGGTTTCAAGTACAAATAGAGTTATATTGTGAATTAAAAATCTATTCACTTAGATAGTTATAAACAAAAGCAAAATAATATTTTTTTTGAAAGCAAAATAATATTTTTCTTTATTTAAAAAACTTACAATTGCGAGTTACCTAATTTGGAATTCGAATTCCTTTTTGTACTATGACTTGTTATCTTAACATATTTACCACTTATTTTTGGAGGTGAAGATGAAATTAGTATAATATAGAGCCCATTATATGATGAAGTAGGCTTGTTCTAATCATTGTTAAAATGACTAGAACAAGTCAGTTAGTTAATTGGCCCTTACTATATATATCCTTTTATTATTTGGTAATATCTTTCTAACATAAGATCTTAAACGTATTTCTAGTTCAATTGTAAAATTGGACACAACTTTTGAAGATTAGGACCATAACATTTGCTTTCCTATAGTTAATTTATGATTAAAAATCTAACAATAAAGTAGAGATGTTTAGGGATGAGAGTAACTCATGGGTAGATAACTAGAAGTGTTTTAACAAGATGGTAATGAGATACTTCTAAGCGTTCTACAAGGAAAAGCTCTAGGTTGCCTCATCTTCTCCTATATGAGATTTGTTTCCTCCCCTTGAGCAAGAACTGTTAGATGATCTAAACAAATACCAATCTTGAGGTTCATGGGAATCTCTTTGAAATGGGATCTTGGAAGGCACTTGAAGTTTATGGGACTGATGTTGCTTTTTATTAAAGTCAGTGGGGATTGATGTTCCAAATGGAGTCTATGATACAATGCCAAATGTATCAAGATTTCTAAGGAAAAAAAAAACAAAATCCAACCAATTTTATAACCGAAAGTTGATGTTTAAAAGGTAATACTGATAAAATTTAGAGCCAAATGAGCTTAGTCAATTATGGTTTTCCTCATTTGACAACTGGTAGTAATAAAACAATATGCATATCTCATTTTGGATTTCATGGCATATAATGCCAAATGTATCAAGTTTCCTAAGGAAAAAAAAAATCTAACCAATGTTCAATTAATTTATAGTTTTTTATTTTTATTTTTTTTAAGGATTTTGATATATTTAGCATTGTGTCATCATAGTCTAACCAATGTCCAATTAATTTAGAGTTTTTTTTTAAAAAAAATTTCTTAAGGATTTTGATATATTTAGCATTGTGTCATCATCTTAATTTGGAAGGTAGCTTGACAAATTTTATTTTCAATACTACCCCTTTTTTAGTGGTAAATAACCTTTTAAAAGGGAATTGCATGGTCTTCTTAAACCCTACTTAGCAATGAAATCTCAGAGTAGACAACTATGCATGTACCCAGTTGGGAAAGCTTTAAACACCTGGAGAAATAAATCTAAAATAGATCGCATATGCATATTGTTTTATGATTGCCAGTATGTAAATGTGGAAAATCATAATGGACTAAGCTAATTTACGTTTAAATTATGTCAATATTGCCATTTAAATTTCGACTAACAGTTAAAAAATTGGTTATATATATATATATATTGTTTTTCTTAAAAATTTTGATACATTTGGCATTGTGTTATAGACTTGATTCGAAAGGTAGCTTAACAAACTTTTTGTTCTCAATACAATTATTTATTTCTGGTAGATAATCTTTAAAAGGTAATTGCATAGTCTTCTCAAATGCTACTTGGCATGGAACCAATTTGAATGCTTCTGTCAATTTCATTTTTATTTCAAGTAAAAGTATTTTATTATTAAAGTGAATGAGTTCTATTAATGGAAATATATTCTTTTTCATTTCTTTCACATGATTTATATGTAACAGGCGCTTCCCAATTCTCCATTAACATATGCTACCAGTCATTTCTTTCTTTGAAGGTTGTTAAACTCTGTCATTGCATTTTCTTCTTCCTACTAAGGGGGCTGAAACCCCTTGAATCTACGAGAAAAATGAGAGGGAGTGAGAAGCCCCTGCTGCGTGTTAGAGCCAACAGTGGAGGAAAACAGAAAAGGGGGCAGCGGCTGAAGATGAAGAAGAAGACCCCCTCCCCTCTTTTGAGTGTTGTTCTCTTAAATCAAAACGGCGCCTTTTTTATTAAACCAAAACAGAGTGGTTTTGATTATCGAATAAAACACAAATTTCAGTCTCCTCTTCTTGTGTTCGTTGGTTCTTTGATACTTTTTCTTTCATACATTTTGTTGAACCTTGCATGTGTAGAACAAACGACTTTCCTTTTCTTTTTTTTTTTAATTTTTTTATAGTTTCATTTCTTTTTCTTTTTTGTCTTTTATTTTCTTTTTGTTTTCGTTTTTCATTTCTTTTCTTTTTTCAAAAGAATAATAATAATAATAATATAATTAAAATTTTCATAATTAAAATCTATACAGTATAAAATTAAATTTTTTCGTCATAATAAATTAATTTTCATAAAATATATAAATTAAATTAAATTAAATTAAATCTCTTAAATATAAATATAATATCTTAGTTAAATAATTAAGATTAAATTTTACTTAAATCAAATAATAAATCATCCATAACTAATTATTTCTCATGACATAAAATATATCTCATAAATAATTTGATTTCTCAAAATTAATAAAAATTTTTCTCACATTCAAATTTTATTTCTCATAATTAAATACTTTAAATTAAATCAATTCACATAACATTCTTAATTAAATCAATTTAATAAATAACTCAAATAAATTTAAATAACTTAATATTCTTAACATAAATTAATTAAATTTCTTAAATATTTATTTAACATAATTTATTTACATAATATAATTAAAATTAAATCATATACTCATATTAACTAAATTAATTTCATAAATTCCTTAAATATTTACTTAATATAGTTAATTCACATAATGTGATTAACATTAAAATATTTAAATCATATATTCATATTAACTTATAGTAATTTTCATAATTTTCTTAAATCTCAATAAAATTCATACTTAAATAATTTATTTCATATCCTTAAATCCTTTAGTCATTAAATATATTTTCCTTATCTATACTCATCTTAAAAATATTAAATATCATTACGTACTCATTAAAATTTAATTTCTTAAATATAAAAATTCATTAAACATAACTCTTTAACCTTAATTCATAATAAATAATATAACTTTAATTAAAATAATAATCTCTTTAACATAAAATTATTTTTCTTTAAAATACTTAAATATACATTAAATAATTTCTTAAACACATTAAAATATATCCAATCATCATTAAATCATTAAAATTCATAATTATATACATAAAAATAAGAAAAAATATTCTTAAAATAACTCTGATCACTAAAATTTCCTAAAACTGAATTCTGGACCTTACAAAACATTCTCCCTCCCTTTCCCCCACCCAACTCCTCCTTCTACTCCTTCCATTTTGCCTTTACCAATCACCAACAATTTCAAGTAAGTGAGCCCCTGAAAATAATGTCTAGGTCTGCCACTAGTAACAAGCATTATGGTTTCTACTTCTTACAGCACAACTCAATAGAGATATGATGTTTTCCTTAATTTTAGAGGCCAAGACATTTGGGATAGTTTTGCTAGACCTCTTTTTGATGCTTCGCGTAGCAGAAACATCAATGCCTTCATCGATAAGATCGAACCAACCCTCTTGAAATTAATCGAAGACTTGAATGCTTCAATTGTTATTTTCTCAGAAAAATTATGGATGTTCTTCATGTTTTTAAATATGCTTGTAAATATAACTAAATACAAGAGATCAGTGGGGGTACATAGTGCTACCAGAGTGGATCCAACTAATGGTCTAGAGCTGAAGGGGAGTTTTGAAGCAGTTTCCAAGCTGGGAGGGAAACTACTAGATTGACAGGTTTAACTCTCAGAATATCAAGTAAGTATTATGTTGTTTCATTTTGCTTTTAATCAGTTTGTGAAACAATTATAAGATTGAAAGCATAAAATGGAAAAGAGTTGTCATGTTATTTGTTTTTTGATGTTTATTTTTCACTTATTCAGTTCATTTATTTTTCTTTGTATATGTGATTAGGCCTGACAACTCTTTTCCATTTTATGCTTTCAATCTTATAATTGTTTCACTAACTGACTAAAAGCAAAATGAAACAACATAATACTTACTTGATATTCTGAGAGTTAAACTTGTCAATCTAGTAGTTTCCCTCCCAGCTTGACTCAAACTTTCCAGCTTGGAAACTGCTTCAAAACTCCCCTTCAGCTCTAGACCATTAGTTGGACCCACTCTGGTAGCACTATGTGCCCCCACTGATCGCTTGTATTCAATTATAATGATGCAAACAACCAAGGCTAAACTAAAGGATCTACTTCAACTTCAAGGCCCAATCATAAAGGGAAGGCTAAAGAAGTTTAAGGATGTAATTGGAGCATCCATACAATAAGGAATTACACTTTGATTAGCCTAAGAAGAGCAAAAATGCGTGAAGCCAATTAAAAGCTAATGGGAGCTTAAACTCTTCAAATGGAGCACTTAACTTAATACAATGGAGCCCAACTTGTGGAGAGCATCCAAGCATGGCCCAATTCAACAAAGGCATGTAAAAAGAAGCCCAAGGCATATAAAAGGAGGCCCAAGTCATGCAAGCAAGGCAATAAGGCCCAAAGTCAAAGATTCTTGCCAGATTTTCTTAGTTGGCAATATTTCCTAATGCCATTAGGATTTCCTCATTCGGCTGATTCCTTTTCCTTTTCTATTTAGGAAGAGTTGTTCTTTAGTTAGGAAAGTATCTTGGTCTAATCTTGTTGACCAATCATAATGTTTCTTTAGTTTTCCTATTTAGTTTAGGATTGTCTTTTCCTTATTACATTAGAAT
>CATIWR010217240.1:0-12347 GCA_949677035.1 Omphalea diandra
AGCTGGGGTACAGGCACTTCGACACAGCAAAGATATATGGTTCTGAGCCTGCTGTGGGGAATGTATTAACTGAGGCAATTCTTGATCAAAGGGTGAACAGAGAAGACGTTTTTGTTACATCTAAGCTGTGGGGGAGCGATCATCATGATCCTGTTTCAGCTCTCGAGCAAACTCTTAAGCAAGCATATATGCTTTAGTGTTCCACTTGTTGGCCCTCGACATGGTTTTATATTTATCCTTTGATGTGACCTTAATTAATTAGGTTGTGGATAATAATAAAAATATTCTTTTACACGCAATAATTTTCAAGGACATATCAATAATCTGATCTGAGTTAATATTGTAAATCGATTATCAATTAATATCTCGCATATATCCCAATACAATCTTTTTTGTTAGTACAATAACGTACAATAACAAATCCTTGAATTAAGTTTGTGTGTTATTTGTACATATAGGAACTTGGGCATGGAATATCTGGACATGTATTTAGTGCACTGGCCAGTGAAACTGAAGCCTGGGGTTTATACTCCTGTGCCCAATGAAGAAGATTTTGACAAGCTTGACATTGAGTCCACATGGGGTGGAATGGAGAGGTGCTTGGATTTGGGATTGTGCAAGTGTATTGGTGTCTGCAACTTCTCTAGCAAAAAAATCGTACGCCTTTTGGATTTTGCTTCAGTACCACCAGCTGTCAATCAGGTACTACTGTACTATTATAAACACATATATGATCTCATCTGACTTAAGCCATAAGATTGTCCTAATATTCACATAAAATTGTCGTTTTATTTTAAATAAAACCAAAATCAGATCTCAATAATCAACAATGCAATCTTTTAAGAAACTTGAATTTGAATAATTCAATTATTTAAATCTCATTAAAATAGTTAGCTCGATATTTATTAATTTAATTGTAATCAAGATTGAATTTGAAATCTTATAATTACATAGTCAATTCCATATTAAACGTACTAGAGATCAGAAACAGTCATCAAGCATTTAGAGGACTGCACAAAATCATTAAAAATTATTAAAGCAAGTTCCATTGAGAGGTTAGACAAATGGATTTGTCAAGCTTGTTTAGTAGGTCGGAGTGACCTAATTTTTTTATTAATTAAATTTGTAATATTGGGCATCATTTAAAATCAAATTCTGATCTATCGCAGTGTTATCAAACTTTACTTATGTGTCATTTTCAGGTTCCTATATAATTACTAAAAAATAAAAAGTCAAAGGAAATATTATATGATCATAGAACTGATTACGAAAGTAGCAAAATAAACTTTGAAAAAAAAAAAAAAAGAAGAAAAGTCAACAGATACGCATGCCCAAAATCAAGCCTCCAATTCCATTTTTCTTATCTACATAAAAAACATCGTTCAGGAAACTTCGAAAATTAGTTTAAATGATTTAAAGAGTTTTTTTTTTTTTTCTTTTAGTGTTTGGATTCGATTTTTAAAGCCAATACTCAGAATCACTAAGTATCTCTGACATAGGCATCGCCCTTAAAATCGTTCAAAGAGAAATTAGTTACGTGTCAATATTCTGAAAAAAGAATAATGAAATATTAAGTTTTAGATATCCTTCCCATATAATTGTGTATATAAAATCAGAAGTGAACAAATTCAAGATACATTGATATAAGTAATAATTAAAATAAATCAATCCTAAAGCTACAAATATTATATTAATTTATTCTGAGAATCTCAGTTTTGAGCCATTTTATAATTAGGCCGAGATCATTAGTGACATCTTATGTGGTGCACGTGGAAATGCATCGAATGTGGAGGCAAACGAAGCTCCGAGGAGTCTGTGCAGAACACAAGATCCATGTAAGCGCTTATTCACCAATTGGTGGGCCTGGAAATGCATGGGGAACCAGGGCTGTGGTCGATCACCCAGTCATAAAATCCATTGCTCTCAAGCACAAAGCAACTCCAGCGCAGGTAAAAATAATCACGTATATATCCAACATCATCTACTAATTGCACAATCAGTCAATAATTTAAGACATCTATAACTGTAGACCACTATAAAATCTGACCTTTTAAGAGTCTTTTTGGTAGCTCGTTTAAAATGGGGATTATCAATAGGGGCTAGCGTGATTGTTAAGAGCTTCAATCCAGACAGGCTGAAAGAAAATAGAGAGGCCTTCAATGTCAAACTGGACAATCAAGATCTTGCTGAGATTGACAAATTGGATGAGAGGAAAACTATGAGAGGAGAGGTTTATGTTAATGAAACAAGTAGTCCGTACAGAACAATTGAAGAACTTTGGGATAATGAGATATGATGCACGTATTACAAATCCATACAGAACAATTGAAGTGTTTTAGTGCCAATTTCGCCTTGTCAATTTATGTCTATTTCGTCTTGTTCCTGCTACTTGTTACCCTTGCTTCTAAATTTCTCAGACCTACTATATCAGAAATGGGAAGTTACGCATGGCTGCAGTTCCAAGGAAAAAAACAAAGTTATACAATCCCATGGTGGAACATGCATGCACCCTTTTGTGAATTCAGCTGAAAGAAAACAAGCAATTGTATATTAAGTGGTCATAATAGCATTTACAAAACTTCTGTCTGTCTAAAAGTATAATTAACATGTCTCCTGTCATTTGCTTCCTACAAGGAACCATTTGCATACGATACAAGATTTTGATCTTAAAGAAAGTTCTATAGCTCTCACAATAAAAGGATAAAACAAAAGAAAACAGCTAAAATCTGGATAGCACAGCAACATTGTACCGACCTTTTTTTTCTTTTTTTTTTTCCAAGAGGTATAGTTAGGGGGAGGGAGACATTTAGTGTTAGTAAGGGAAGGACCCCATGCTCATGGGAATTTTATTTCCACCACAGAGCAACGGGGAAGTACGCCTAAGACCTCCCAAATTCCATGATAGCATGGAGGGTTTACCACTAGGCAAAAGCCTAATGGCAGATCATACAAACTCACGAGCATTCGGGCGGGCCAAAACCATTTTGAAATTACTGACATTTTATTATGGCAAGCAACAAAAGCAAAATTACAAATGCATGGTGAATAAAAAGTATACATTAGAAGTGAAGCAAAAAGCATAAAATTTCTGGCTCTTCGTCTAGTTCCAAGAGTTAGTACCATCAGTATTATTAGTGTATTATTGTGAAACAATAAATTACCTAAATGATTTGGTAGGCACTTAGCCCAAAATTTGGTCCATCAAATGGGCCAACTGAATTGTGAAAAAATGCTAGCTGTTCACATTGTAAGAAACTGGAGATCTGGTTAGTCTGATGAGCGATAGTACAAACTTCATACAGCTTGATTATCCAACATGAACTCATTTTTCATATACTTTCAGATATACAGCGTATCTAGTTCCTTTCCAACACGTATAACAAACCATTCTTTCACCAAAATTCTGCATCATATACTACAAAGTTACATAGAAAACAGCACAGGGGGCATGAGGTGGAAACACAAGAAGGGAAATTAATTTCGTGATGGTTCAGAACCAGTCACAAAAAACTACACCATGTTGAATTACACTAGGCAGATTACTTGATGAAATAAGTTAGATAGATTAGTAGTTAGTTAGTTAGAGTGTGTGTGTGTGTGTGTGTGTGTGCGCGCGCGCGCGCGTGCGTGTGTGTGTGTGAGAGAGAGAAAGAGAGAGAGAGAGTCATAAGAACAACAAGCATCAAAAAATAATCCAATGCAGATCATATGTATTAAAAGAAAGAATTAAGCAATTGTACCAAAAGTTGTTCTGATTATAGAGCATGCTGCTCAATTAGGGACTGGAAAATAATATACACAATCCACAAGAATGTAATAGACTTGCAAGTAGGATAAATAAATCAGCTTCTGGCTGAACAGGGATAACATATGAACATTTATATCACTTTTTGTTTTTCTCTTTTCTTTTGGCTAGGAGATGGCCCCTATTAAAAGCTCATAGATGCTTTAAATTTTCACAGCTATATATACCTGCATGAATCACTGAAGGTTAAGTTCATTCCTGCCACCGCCCACTAATTTGCAGCAAGATGCCTACCATTTTGGTTGGAAACTGATGAAATACCTTGTTCAATGCACTAGATAGTCAAAGCAAACGAGAGTACTCAGATATAGACGCATCCAAATAAATGATAGCCTATGCTTGTATTTTACATCCTCAAGAATAAAAGTATAAAACATCTAACAGAAAACAGAGTAAGAATTCACCAGGCACATACTTTGTAAATTCAGAAATATATATTTTTGGCAAAATAGTTTGAACAAGCAGATAAAGCATTAACAAAATAAAAATAAAGAACAGACTGATCAGAGACAAATACTTCCTGACATGGCAAACCTATGAACTCATATTTTTGGCAAGAAGGTTTTTAAGTTCAGTAGATGACATGGGAGAGGTGAGGAGAGAAAAGAAAAGAGAGAACATGAGTATGAATTGGAAAAGTGAGAATAAAGTGGAAATATATGTTAAAAATATGCAGAAGCCAAAAAAGGGACTGATAGAAGGTAAAAGAAGCAAGTAAATCATTTGTCTCAGTCCTGATCGAGCAAAATCCATGCTGCTTGGCAGTGCAGCAGCAATAATTGATTTGGAATCAGCCATAGACTCCAAGGCATTCAAAATTTCCAAGGGAACAATACATTCAGTGGCCAACAAAATTTAGAATTTGACAATAAGTATACCAGAAGTAGATATCCATGCAGCCAATCAAGCGTTTGAGGGAATGTTGTGGCTGATATATTGGCAATAGTAAGACCCTATTCAAAAAATATGTAAACATTTAAGAGAAAAGATCAAATAACAGGTTAAGAGGACCTTCTTTCAAATAACTAGTTGAAGAGTTGGGAAACTTGGATTGCAGTATATTGGTGTCACAAGTAGTAAATCATAACATGTGAATGCAGGGACAAACAGCATGTTGTAAAGGAGCATACGTGACCTATAATTTCTTTGAGAGAGAGCCTACTGTTAGATTAGTTTCTTTCCTTTAAGGCATAAATAGCCTTTGTAATAACAGCACATTTTGACATAATTATGGATTTGGACTCTCATTTCTATCAAACAGAAAACCAACAAGACATAAATAGCCTTAGTAATAACAGCACATTTTGACATAATATGGATTTGGACTCTATCTCTATCAAACATATGACCAATAATATATTCGTGTAGCAGATCCAAGAGCGCTAGTTATGCTTCCTCAGCTCAATTTATATTATCCATCTCAAATGCTGCCCAGAGTATATCAAAAGGTTAGATACCCAAAGTACGATAAAAAAGCAAGGAAATCTACGCATAACTTTTTCTTTCTTCATTCCCATCCTCTATAACCTTTCTTTTCTCTTCCCTCCCTCCTTTTATTATGTGTTGCTAGGATCCAAGAATGATATTGTTATCAAAGTTCTGATAAGGTTTTTTCACAAATTATATACCTGATCCTTTGATGCTCAGGCCCAAAATTAGAAAAGTTGTAAGATCTATATCTTTTAGCATAATCACTGTATAAAAGCCTGACAAAACTGGTTTTCAGTTGATTGAGTTCCTTCTTTATAAACACAAAATTCCAGCAAAACGGATATTTTTCTTTGTTTAACTGGCAAAATATATCACTACTGGATCTTGGGATTGATCATTACGATTTATGCAGGAGGATGTAATTCTTGTTTCATGCTATTTGATAGGATAATCAAACATGAATGAGCAAACCTGTGATTTAAAAGAGCAGAGGTAATTCTGAATGGTTTTCAGATTGGTGATTAGCCTATCTTTATCTTGAAAGAAAAAAAAAATGATAATAACAGAAAATAAGAAATCATTAACAGATTATTCATAAAAAATTTAAAATATATATATAAAAGAAAAATCAATTGATCATTTGTTTAGATTAGCAAACAAGCATGACCATCTGGGGAAGAAATAATAACTAATCAAGAACAAACTTGTCCCAACTCTCAAGGTGATATCATGCCTCATGGTTGACCACAACAGACATAAATGCAGTGCATATGTACAACAGATACTTTCTTCTTCTTTTGACTCCAGTACAGTAATGCAAAACTGTGTTTCTTTTACCATTAATTAGTTATCACTTCATTAACCATACAGACTAATAAAACCTTAGGGAACCAATGACCAACTTTAACATTGATACATGACAACAATAACTTAGCAGTCTTCAGTACCTGGTCTGGGCATTTATCACTATTTATACTAGTCACAATCCACTCCTCAAGTAATGCCTGAAAACAAGAAGAAAGGTTGAGAAAAGAGAGATTAAATATGATCTTATCATCAGTTTAGCAAACAGATGAATAATGTGGTGTTGAAGGGGCAATGCAATAGTAGTAAAGAAACTACTATCATGCATTTGCATCAAACCATCATATGATTTAAAAAATTTGAGACTGAATGAGTGTAGCCATAATGAAGTGCCTTATGGTTGAATTCGGCCATCTTTAGAACTATGGGTATAATTATTGGTTCAGGACCAATTTTTCCTGTCCTAACAGAAGTATTGCTCTCTCTCCCAGTATTTATAGCAGTTTCACCTGCATAACCAAAAAAGCAGTTCTAAAAATTTCAACTCAAAGTAAGAATCTTCAAGTATTCACTCAAGATTGATGTAACAGACACTTGAAAGGGACTAAAGGAAGAATGAACTTATGATAAAAAAAAAAGGAAAGAGTTAAATTTATTATCTGAAATACCTGTCATTGTTTTAATAGATTCCTCAGAATCTGGAACTTTATCTGGCTGATCACTGCAATTCCCCTCTTCCAAACTCATATTCCCATCATTATGACCACTGACACTTGTAGGATTGTTCTCTGTTTGCCTTAGAGGATCATTATTTGTCAAGGATTCAGGATTTGCTTCCTTAGTTTTTTCTGGCATACTAGTTAGTGACTTATTTTCTTCATCCATTAAATAGATGCTCGGATCCAGATGTATCCCCTGCCATTGTTGTTAGAAATAACTGAAATCATACAAAAGAGTGTAGAAACAGTATCACTGTTGATCATAGCCTTTCTTAGTAAGATTATGATCAAGCAAATTAAGTTTTGTCAATAATATTATCATGATCATCACATAAAATTCATTATTATTGGTTTGGTTTGCAATATGGCGATTCCCTTTGAGTCATAATAATATCTTGTTTGCGCTTGCATGCTCAAGTCTGTTTCGAAGGCTATTTCAGCTTCTAGGAATAAGAACATAATGGCACTAAATCCTGAAGCAAAAATTCCCTTCTTAGACCTTTCTACTTTTTCCAGAGTATAAGCCAACTAATAGACTTTCAATGCATATAATCATTCATTTCATAAACAGTGATCAGTTATCAGATATGCTAAATTTCAGGAGAAAATTTGGAAAAGTATCAATACAATTTGTCAAAGTTTGTCATCCAAGCTCATTTAAACCACATCACGTGCAACATCAGTATTCTACAAACATATATGCAATAGACATCTATCTCTCACTCTCTCACATAAACATATCTGCAAAAAGTTAGCTACAGTATAAATTTCCAATCTACATGAAGAGAAAAATTTTTACCTCAATTATAATTGGCTTTCCATCTTTCATTGCTTTCTTCAAATCACCAGCCAAACCTAGGTAGCAAAAATTACATTAACAAGTCAAATATCAATATGCTTGCAAAGTATACCAATGACAATTGCCTTTAAGAAATGAGAAAATCTTAGAGAATCTCGAGATAATCAACTCTCCAAGTAACATATAATATCTGAAATATCTGCATTTATGAAGGCAAATTGCAAAAGTATAATGGTAACCCAGCAAACTCACCTTTACGAACAATTCTGCATTCTCTACAGAATTCTGTATTTAGCTCCTCAGAAGAACTGAAGTCTCGTGCCCACAAAGGAGTAGATGCCAATGGTGCACTAGATTAGATATAAAAAGAAAATGAAAATTCTAGCGTTATCCATTTAAACAAAACGCTATGGATTACCTAAAGTATGTCAAAAAACACTTAGTGTGGAAAATAAAGAAAAATAAAGAAAATAATATAGCATCAACCAATGTAATTAGCCATTAGGACTTCTCCAGTCTGATTTTCAAACCAATGAAATCCATTTCATTGATACATGTTTCTTTCCATTACGGTTTTGGCATTCCGAATATCCCTTGGCAGTAAACTTATATTCTAAATGATCAAGATGCACAGCTTCTAGCATTGAAGATAAAAATGCAAAGCAGCATTACACATAGAAAGACAATCAATAGGTCCATGGCATACTCTGTAGAAGTCCGTAGCAATTCATAAACCCTATCTGTCTGTAACAATAGAAACAAATGTATCCATCAGTATGCAAACCCAAATGAATTAGTACAATAAACACAGTAAGTTCTTCAGCATAGGTGCAAAGCAAAACCTGCAAGAGATTGGGCAAATTCAGCCGTTGTGCAAGCAGAGACGCTATAGTAGACTTCCCGACACAAAACAAGAATGACCAAAGGTACTCTTTGATGGTGAAATCTAGAAGGAGATGATGAGGAAGATAAATTACTTTTTAAAAATCTAATGCGCAATAGAATCCAAGGTGAATGATACAATTATTTATATGGAAAAAGAAAAAGGCAGATAGAAATTTCACTCAGGAAAGCTTATTGACCTTGTCATCATCTTGTATCAGTTTATGTACTCTTCCCCACAACCCCTTTGCTCCATGACCTGCAAACGCAATCTCATAAGAAAGATTTATGAAACAAATCCCTTTTTTTCTCTGGAAAAAAAGTACTTGGCTTTTGGTATAGTCAGACAATTAAAATCATAAAAAGAAAATGGAAGACGGCACTTCTTCCTCTCACACACCATTTGTTTTCCATAGTCATTTAAGAATTCAGACATCAAGGAATGGAAGAGAACATACCTTAAATAGGTTAGCTTCCAAATCAGACTGAGAGCTGTAAAAGTAATACGAGAGATTAATTGTTACTAAAGAAAACCCTTTAAATTATTCTTTCCGGGAAAGAAAAAAGGAAAAAGACATACACATCTAGAAGGCTGTTATCTATGAGCAGCTTCTTTAGTTCAAGAGCAATCTTAATAGCTACATGATTGGGAATCTTAAATCACCAAAACCGCAACAAATACTAACCATTGAATTACCATCTCAACCTCGTATTTCAATCATTAAACAGAAATAAAACCAAAAATGATGGAAACCTTAGTAACAGTCAAAATTCTGCTGAGCAAAAATCTGGAAAGAACATAGTAATGATCAGCGTGATCACCCAGCCACACCTTTACCTGTTAAAATTAAATATCAATAAAAACTCTGTTTAGTTCCAGGAAAAACAAACAGAAGAGTGGAGAAGGGGGGGTGACCTTGAAGAAGTCGTATTTGGAGGAAGCATTGCGAGAAGAGAAATTAACAACGGGGAAAGAGGGATTCTTTGAGTGATCGGAATATTCTGGACGGCTGTGGTATTTAGGGCTTGAAGATGACGTGGCCACTTCGTTGTCCTTCTCCATCTTCTTCTTCGTCGTCGTCTATCCTCTCGTTGTTTGTGTTTTTATAGGTCTTCCTTTTTTTCTTCTTTAAAGGTTGCGGTAAAGTAAGTAATTGCGAGGTCTGATGCGATGCCCTTCACCGCCTGTCCGTCGAAGTTCCTACGTCTACGTCGGAGAAGGTCCTCAACACCAAACGACAGAGCTTGGCCCTTCTGTCATTCCGCTAATTCAAACGACCATTCATTTATTAAATTCTAGCTCCTGTGGTCGTGTCGTTCAAAAAAATTTTGAGTTTGAAAAAGTTCATGCGATATTAATATATACGTCAAAGTAATACATTATTTATATTTAGTAAAAAATAATATCTAAATATAAATAATTATGATAAATTTATGTTGATAATTACAAACTTTTTTTTTGCTATTTTTTAGATTAATTTAGTGTACAATCACTTTACTATACCAAATATAGTAAAAAAAAATTCCATTTTTACAATTATGAAAAGTGAAAATATTAAAAACAAAAATAAGTACGATATTTTATTTTTCATATTTAATAATGAAAGGAAAATAACAAAAATAAGAAAATAAGAATGCTTCCACTTTGAAGAAGATATGAAAGAAATATGTAGAGAATAAAACAAAACTAGCTATTTGCCCACTATTTTTTGTTTATTTTGTAAAGATGAAGATAAAATTATAATTACATAGTATTTATATTTTTTATTCTTTAATCTTAGCTTTTTTAAAATTAAAAAAATAAATTTGTTCACCACCCATTTAAATAAAAACTAACAAAAAAATTAAGATCTTGAAAAAAGGAATAAATGAGAAATTTTAAAAAATAAATTATAAATAAATATTAATTAAAATTAAATATTTACATTCATTAAGTTATAAATGTTCATTATTCTTACCTTTTAAATATGATATTACAAAGTAAAATGTAAAATTTTAAATAATTTATTAAATTCCTTTTTCTTTAGAAACTCATAAATAAATTATAATTAATTAGCTTTCATTTACATTTCATACCACATATTCTCATCTTTTTCACTAATTTTTCCGTTACCAGATTAAGATTTCCATATAAAAAAATTTCTCTCTCTATTTTCCTTTTTTCCTTCATTTTGCTCTCTCTATGTCCAGACAACTAAAGGATCAAACAAGTCCTCAACTTATAATGGAATGATAAATAAGGACAAAATGAATTTTTTTTGTCAAAATTATTTTTAATCTTGCTCTAAGTCATTATAAAAGTCCAACACATAGACTAAGGAGAGCGGGTGTAGGAGACTAAAGTTAGAAATCGTGTGAAATAATCTCTATGTATTATTTTAAGTATGTTGAATAAATAAAGAAAATTAAAAAAATAAAATAGCAGTCTTCCACCACCATTTAACAACTACAAACTAATGGTTTAAATAGTTAGCTTCCAAATGGCTATTCGAGATGAAAATTGCATTTTCTTTTATAGACCTATATTCCCACTATAAATTGCATTTTCACTACTCAAAATCATATCGACCAACCTCAACTCTAACCATTTTAGTTTTCCTTAATTCATTTCTAGTGATATAATCACATTTGAATTTTTTTTGAGAAAAGATCATCGTGTTATTCAAAATACATGCATTTTCTCCTCAACCATCATAAATTCAAATAATTTTTAAAATGAGTTATCACATATAACCCCAACAATATTAATAAAAAAGAATTGATAAACTTTTACTTATTTAAAATTTTCTCATCTTTACCTTTATAATTAAGATAGAAGTAGAATTTTCGACCTAGATTTGCATCACTCCAAGCCTCTACTAGTGGTGCTCTTTCCCTACAATAGTAGTATGTACTTCTATTCAATCTCTCTATCTCGATATCATTTACAATTAAATAAATGAGTGGATTTATTACTGTAGGAGGATATCATTCTTTCATATTATTCAATCGACTATTATTTGAAGAAAATTTAGTTGTCAAAGGGAAGTTGTATTTTGAGAATCTAGGGATTTTGAGTTCTTTTAGAGCATTTAGGGATTTTGGGAAAAATATGTGTTTTTGTTCATTCTCATTCTCTTAAATGCATTTCCTTATTTTGTTCATTATCATTCTCTTAAATGCATTTCCTTTTCTTTTTTTTAACGTTATTTTGTACTTTTCTCATTTTTTCTCTAAAAAATAATTTTAGAATTATGAAAATTTTTACTTTTTTATTTTTTTCTGTTAAAAAATGATTTTACAAATGGGCTGAGGAGGGCGCACATGTTACAAACGAACTTTAACCATGTCCAAACAATGCTTCAATTTCCACCTTCAAAACGACCGGCCTTGTTATGAAACACGTCAGTCGTCAAAACAAAACGACAATACACATGTTTTGAAAAATGTAAATCCGTAATAAAACTTTCGGCTTACGGTGCTAAACTTATAACTTGGAGAATATTGATACTTCCCTGCAACTGCAAAATCCATCTGTTGTAATGTTCAGAGGATGACTGAGTTTAGCAAATCATTAAAGCCACATCTTCATCCTTTGATCCGAGAAGGGATCAACAGTGACAATAAATTACCAATTGTAACAAATATTCTTGAATAATTTAGCAGAATCAGCTAAAACTTTGAGTCTCAAACTTGAGTAAGGTCTAATAATTTTAATTAGTTTCCTATGGAAGATAATAACATTCAGTGACCTACAAATCAGAAAGGTACGGGCATAACAAGTTGCCGTAGAGTATATGTTCATAGTTGCGATAATCTGATCTGTTATCTAGCTACGTCTAACTACAAAATAGAAAAAGACTGCCAAATACATGTTATTTGCCCAACTTCTATTCTGCTGGTCATGACACCTGCTGTGTACTACTGA
>CATIWR010217256.1:0-34932 GCA_949677035.1 Omphalea diandra
TGTCTTTCAACAAACAAAGAGAAAAAGTATTAAACATTGATTAGGCTACGATAATAACATTAATAATAATAATTATTTTTTCATTCCAAGAAAAAGGAAAGGAAAGGAAAATTACATTTGTCTCATCCACTTTCCCAGCTTTGCAAAACTCATCAACCACATGGTTATACATAAATGGCTTAGGAAAGGCATTATTATAGTTCAAATGCCTTAAAAAAATCACGAGCTTATGGAGTCTATTCTCTAGGCAGAGAGCATTGATAAGAATTGCATATGTATAAAAATTGAGAGATACACTCCTTGCTTTCATCACATCCCAAATCCTCAACCCCATTTGAACCTGTCCACTGCTGACAATAACCATCCATCAAAGTGAACCAAAGCCATCAATAAGAACATTAAAAGTGAATACATTGGGTTTAATCCCAGTCCTAATCATCTCCTCAAAAAGAAAAGCTGCTTCCTCCACCTTACCCAATTTGCAAAACCCACTTCCATTGCCACATAGTAATCCTCACGCTATCAAGATCATTCCAGCATTAAAGCACCCGCTATAAACAAAACTCTCAGATCTATTTTTAATCAAATCAAACATCCCAACCCATTGTGTCCACAGAATAAGAGATCAAACAATGAAACTCTGGATTTCGCATCGCCCACCGATTTATTGTTGCTCACTTCCCTCAAATCGAATTTCATCGGATCATTCACAATAAACTCTTGCTTTGTAGGCCTCCGCAGCTGTCTCATCAAGCTGTACAACATCTCAGCGATCTCGAACTCAATCTCCTCCTGAGCTGACGTGGTGAACTCATTAGACGAACGGGAGATCCAGATCTAGATTCCAAGGGATCATTGTCAGATCCAATAAAACAATAAAAGAACCCCCTCCCCCACACCCCCCAAACAAAGATCTCAACGGGAGTTTTGGTTTGTGAATCAAATGAGGGGATGATTGTGGTGATGGTAGTGATTTTGAATGTGTGCCAAGACAGAATACAGAAACAGAGATGGTGGAAAAAGAAAATAAAGAAAAAAAAGCACAGGATTTTGAGAGTGAAGAATATGAGAAAAGAAGGGCGAAGCTAATATCTCACAAGGGTATACTTATCATTAAAATAAAAATACAAGTATCATTTTGATTAGATTTTTTTAACTGGTAGTATGTGCTATTTTTAACAATGAAAAACTATTTTGTGTAACCAATTACTCGTGAGAGAATTTATAATATATTTTTAAAATATAAGAGATGATTTAATTAAATATGATAAACGTTACAAGATTTATAGTAATTATCCTACATAAAACTTTAAAAATTAGGGGTGAAAAATTAAAAAACGTTTATCCGAACTACCGGATTCAAACTAGGGGTCTAAGAATTAAACATTACAAAATTTATAGTAATTATCTCAAATAAAAAGTCAAAAACTAGAAGTGAAAAATTAGAAAACGTCTATCCACTTTGCCGGATTTCTCCAACTACAATCCTCTGCTCGACCAACTGAGCTAAGGTCGGTGACTTAATTTTAATAATTAATTTTTTTTATAGTATAACTTCTTTCAACTTTGATTTCTCTATTTTTTAAAGTAATTAATTGGATTTTAAACTTTTTTAAATCAAATGCGTGTGTATATATATATTTATATAACTCTATTTTTTTTGAAACTTAATTTTAAAAAAAGATTGAAAATATCCGAATACTCGAAATGAATTTGATCAATCCATTAGTTTTGAATATTTGAACCGAAATAACTGAAAATCAGTTCAATTTAGAACATATATTTTTTCATTCTAATTTGAGATCCATTTGTTTATTTTTAAATAACCGATTTTGATCCTGTTTAAATAATTTTGAATAATTAATCCAACATTCGATCTGATCACTCCTAAGTAAAACTATTAGTAAAACTTACCTCTTGCCAGCTCTAGGAATCCACATGATCATCCCCATCAATTTCAGACCTAAAAATTGATATTAGTTAGATGTATATATTAAAAAAAAAAAAGAAAAATAAAAAGAGAACTAGCGAGGAAGAATTCTCGCTCGAGCACTTTGGCACCAAGTAAAATAAGGGATTCCAGCAAACGTTCAAGATAAAAAACATTACAACTTCCTTGAAAAAAATAGGTGAGTACATATCTGAATATACCAAATTGAACTTATTATTATTATTAGTATTATTATTATTATTATTATATATATATTTTTATTTTTTATAAATTTATTTTTTAAAAAATTTGAAATATCTGAATTGAACTGGATAAATTCTGACTAGTTATAAATAAGGTGTTAGCTTAAATAATTAGTTAATTAACACAAGCGTGGTTTGGCTTACGCAATATTAATATACCATTTTACCCCTAAAACAATGAACAAGTCTTTTCGTCTAAAATAGTTGGAAGGGGGTTGAAGATGCTTCTGTCTACTCCTAAGCCCTCGCCTTCCTCTGGCTTTTCTTGATTGTAGAGGTGACCGAGCGAAAGCTTGCCGTAGAAATACCGCAATCTCTGTGTTTCACTTTCTGCCATGTATGGAAGTATGCTCAAATTTGGATTCAGGTAAGCTTTTCTTTCATTCTTCAATTGGATCTTCTAAATAAGATTGGTTAAGAGTCACCACTTTTTACCTTTTTTTTTTTTCCTCATTTCTCATGTCATATGATGAAATAAAAGATTGTTCTGTTTCTACTGCTCTTAGCTAGTAAGTTGCAGCTTCTTCTTGTACAATAACGATATTGGATGTTTTATATTACTGGTTTTAACTTCATCTTGAACTTTGGGTTCCTATTGGTTTGTCCATGAGTCTAATGGTTAGTTGGCTGTGATAAGATGAGATACGATTCATTTCATATACTATTACTGGCTTTTATAATACACTATACGTGTATAGATACTGAATTATGTTGGTATTACTAAAAACAGCAGAGGTGCTTCTTCCGCTTCAAGAATTTCAGTTGCTGACATCTTCAACAAGGGGTTTTCTACCAAGATTGGAAGGTGCGCGAGAATATTTCTTTTGTAGTCATTTTATTTTTTATTGTTTCAACTTCTGCTCATGGTGTATGATATTATCCTTTACTTATTAGATTACATCCAAGTACAGGGCTTGCAATTGTGGGACTTGCCAGTCACCCTTTTAAAATATATATAATATTCATTTTTTTTAATTTTTCATTTTTACAGTAAGCATGATTGTTAGGGGGAGGAAGATTACTAGTTAATTGTAAGGGCTATGACTCTGTCAAAGGATCCAAGAGCTCATGGGGATTAATTCTCCAACACAAGCTCATGGGAATTGTTCAATTGCATATGGGTTTTGGAAATGATACATTCTGCCACGTACATTTGCATTCCATTGTAATATGTTCTAGAGATCATCGCCCTTTCTGTATTTACCTGCTATTATATTTATATTGCAACCAGTTGCTTTTAAGACTTTTACTGAGGATATTTGTTTAGAAAGCAAAGCTGTCTTGTTTGTGATCATCAAGTAGTCTAATCTGTGACAATGAACAAGATTAAAGGAAAATGCGGTTCTAACTGTTATTATCCCCAAAATAATATATTTGAAAAATAATTTCCTCGTAGCCTTTTTGGGTCAAATGGCAAGGGCCTTTGTAGGAACATATTGCAACTGTTCATATGTTGACATTTGAAGACATACTAGGCTTAAAGTCCAGCATAATCAGAAGAACAACATTTAGTCTATATTTGATGTTTAACTATTCTCTTATCGCTGTTGAATAGCAAGCTAGAGGGCAAGGTAGCACTGATTACTGGAGCAGCAAGTGGTGTTGGGAAGGCAACTGCAACCAAATTCATCAACAATGGTGCCAAAGTTGTTATTGCTGATATTCAACACCAACTTGGCCAAGAAACTGCAAAAGAACTTGGACCAAATACTGCCTTCATTGCCTGTGATGTAACTAAAGAATCTGACGTATCTAATGCTGTGGACTTTGCTGTCTCTAAATTCAAACAACTGGATATCATGTACAACAATGCAGGTATTGCCTGCAAGAGTCCTCCAAGTATTGTAGACCTCGACCTTGCAGTGTTTGATAGAGTCATGAATGTCAATGTCCGAGGAGTAATGGCCGGGATTAAGCATGCATCGCGTGTGATGATCCCGCGAAGAACTGGCTCTATTCTTTGCACAGCTAGCATCACAGGAATGATGGGTGGGCTGGCACAGCACACATACTCGGTATCCAAGACTACTGTGATAGGCATTGTTAAGTCTGCTGCAGCAGAGCTATGCAAGCATGGGATCAGAGTTAATTGCATATCGCCTTTTGCCATTCCAACTCCATTTGTCATGGAAGAAATGAGTCAGATATATCCAGGCGTTGATGCCCAACGGCTCGTGGAAATTATACATAATTCTGGAACATTAGAGGGGCAAAACTGTGAGCCAAATGATATAGCGAACGCTGCACTGTATCTTGCATCCGATGATGCCAAGTATGTTAGCGGGCATAATTTGACAGTAGATGGAGGTTTTACATCATTCAAGAATTTGAAATTCCCTGCACCAGATCAGGTGTAGAGATGCAAACCCTTTTCAAGAAGATTTCAATAAGACGTACGGAACCGATGCCCAAATTTTATTTCCTGTTTTCTTTTTCCCCATTCTAGCTGTTTTTAATATAAATGAATTTTATAATTTTTATAGATTTATTTATAAATTTATATATTAAATAAATAAAAACTATTTAATATTTTATTTTATTAAATTATTAAAATTAATTATAATAAAATTAAATTTTATTAAATTTGATAAATTTTTAAATAAATTCTAAAATTATAAATTTTTTCATTCTAATAAAAATAATTTTAAATAAAATATCTTTTTCTATTTTTTTAATCTTTCATCCTTTTCTCTCACTCTCTTTTTTCTCTGTTTTTTACTCTTTTCATTTTTTATATTTATAAAAATTTGAAAAAATAACTATAAAAATAAAATATTTTATTAAATTTTATATTTAAATCAAATATAAGTTTTATATATTTAAAATAAAATTTTATTTTTGTTTTATAATAGTATTAAATATAAAAATTTATTTATAAATAAATTTTATAAACAATTTATTTGTAAATGAAACAAATTTTAAATTAAATTTTTAGAGGGTGTTTTTTTATCTTGCATCTTCTACTTGTGAAACTATTGCAACTACCCCTTTAGGATCGCCTAAGGCAATCAGACATTTGTTCCTGTCACAAATGCAGTCTGTTAAGACCGACGGATCAGAAAAATTACAGGGGCTCAGAGGAATTGGACTTTGTACTTAAATCCAACTCAACGATGCGTACTGATTTTTCGGAAAATTTATTCTGAAATTAGAAATAGGTGCCTGGCTACAACTTTAGGCAGATATGCTCGTAACCAATCAACTTGAAGCTGGAGACGAATGCCACATCATTAAGAGTGATTGCAGTGGCGTTTCAGGTACATGACTGGCTGCCTTCACTGCAGTTTTTACTCAATATATTACAGAATTTGATATACTATTATACCTCCGGTCTGTACTAGGGATAGACTGCAAGCAGGAAGTTTGCAGTTTTATTGCCTCCTGCCATTGCTTTGTTTCGTTAAGAAATTTAGAGGAGAAAATTTAACTAAATATGGTGAGGCACACAATTAGAATTACTCTAAGACCCGCTTGCGCGTGAATGCCTCTGAAGCTGGAAAGAAATGGAAGCAAGGTGAACGTTAGAACACAATTATTTCTTCTAGCTACACAAAGAATTCTCCCTTCTTAAGGAAGTTGAACACATAATTATACAAGCTATACAAAGAATTCTCCATTTTTAAGGAAGTTGACTAGTTGTTGAGTTGAGATGCTTGAAATCTATGCCAGCAGTGAACAGTCTGAATTGACCAAGGGCCTGCCTGACGAACATTTCAACATTGCTTACCATGACGCACCAACCTCTTTAACCTCTTGCAGGAACCTTGCATTTCTGGGGGTGCAAACCGCATTGAACACCAGCTCATGCGCTTCCAAAACTTCCTCCTAAGGCAATACGAAAATGCAAAGGATATATAAATCAGTATAAATTCTTTATTACACCCTTCTCCAGAGACATATCAACAGAACCTTTGCAACAGGAATTTGGTTAGGATTAGGTTCCATGCCAACAGCAGAAGGAGGATTTAAAAGAATCATTCCATTCTTTGCATGAAATCAGTTGAGATTTTCTCCTGAAAATGCTCGAGCAAAAGCCCTTCCTCTCTCTTTGCAAGCATACAAACTATAAGTACAATGACAATTACAGTATCGCACCATGATTTCCTATCGGCAAAAGATGACCTACCCATAAGCAAGACAGACATACCGATGAGCTAAAAAAATAGACTTGTTTTCCTCTCACCAATCTTTCTCTTCATTCTCCAATAATTCGACAAAAATTCTGCTCATTATTCCCAGTTCCCAATTTTCTGTCAATTTTTTGCTTCATATATTGACATCACTTCAAAATGGTTCCTTTATTTCACAGATCTTTTTTGTACAAAAAAAAAAAAAAAATTTAAGGAGACAATAGGTCATGGATATTTACTGTTAACTTTCATTGGACTGGTGAAAAGTTTATTATTAATGAAAAAAAACCATTACCTATATCTTTACAAAGCATAAAAAAGAGTAGCCAAAATAAGGATCAACAGATAAACCAGAACTAGAACCTTCCGTTGCTACACTACACAAGCATTACATTCTATTTCCCCTTAATATGAGTTCAAGAGATAGAGCACTTGTCCAGTGGTTTAGGATTGTCATTGCTGAGACCATGCACAAAAATACTTTCAAGAACTGATCAATTCACAAAATACATGATATTTTTCACTACATGATTTAGTGATTTCCTCCCCTAACCTAATAAGGCAAAGTATTTAATAATTTGTGGACATATCCAGAGAGTAAGAACTTGTACATGACAGGAAGCTTTTCTTTTCTCATAATAGTATCCTACTAAACTATAGAAGATAACAGATGACTTTTAAACAAGTTTGTCCTGAAGATACATCCAATTGGTACATGTGCAGCTATGGATTAGGTGCTAGTACCAGGGGAAGACCCACTTTACATATGCTTAGATCCCCAAAGTATTGTACTGATGGAACAGAGAGTTAAATCAGCGACACTTTAATGCAGTACACCCATGTGAACATTCACATTAGGTATAACACATTCTAAATAAGGAGCCACTTGATATTCTAGAGAAATGAGTGTGTGTATGTATATTGTTTTCTTTACAATGCTTTACAGAAATTATAAATGAGCAGCTATAAGTTAGTACTATGCCACTGAAATATTGTTCAATCTCAACAGCATATCCATAACCTAACAACAGTCAATTAGCTTTCTTTAGAATAGACACGAACCGATTGTGGAGAATCCAATTTTTCTCATCATCGGACCTCAGATGTAATAAGCATAAAATTTACATCTCTTGGCCACGGCACCAAATTTTCAACGTGAAATGTCACTGTTAAATCACCTAAAAATGACCAGCCAGAAGCCTTTCCATTTCCCACAGACATTGAGACGGCATGCAGATCCAAATATTATGTTTTTATATTTTAATAACTGTAGTCTGTAGGGTCAAATTTAATACCAATATCTAGAGTTTGTTTCAACTCAATAATTATTCATGTTAAGACCCCTTCTCTTGCTATCTATAGTTTCAGAGCAAAATAGATTCAATGATCTTGACAGTTAGATCAGCATACTTCATCCAATCCAACTACTAATGATTCCACAAACATGTAAGGTCATATGCACTAAAGGATCTTCAAATTCAAAAACCTTGACGTGAGATGGCATGCATCAAGATAACTGTGTGTCTGTCTGCGTGAGAGAGAGAGAGAGAGAGACCAGAAAAGCATGACCGTCTGATTCTGATACCACTACTGGTTTATAAATATTAGGGCCTCAGAAGAGAAACCAGTACATCGGAGGGAGTTCAAACCTTCCAACAGTATTCCGTCTTTGATGTAGTAACAGAAATATATGAAAGGCTAATAGCAGAATGAATACTTAGGAAATAATGGATTACCACACTAATACAATATAAATAATGGATTACCACACTAATACAATATGATGACTTCAAGTTCACCCTCACCATAGCCTGCAACATAGCTTAGTGTCTTTAAGTAAATTGAACATAATCTTACGACAAAGCTTTCCACTGGTATAAATCATCTCTAAATCATGTATGTTGTTCTTCCAATAGAATAGCCACCCAATCTATCCACAGCAATTAATGATCAGGAGACTTGCCCTTTGGTGCAAGGGTTTAGGAAGGGAGCACATGTGGGCATAGCCTAGCTAGTTAAGTGCACATTTCTTTGGGGAAAAGGCCCAAGTTCAAAACCACCTTCCCAAGCTCAAAAAAAAAAAGGTAAAGGGAAAGCATGGTGCAGGGTAGGCAACCAGCACAGGACCATCTGCACTCCTCTGATATGCTTACTGATCCATAATAGAGATGCCCATACGAGTGGAAACTCAAAAAATCAAATAAGCATTACAGCAACAGTCAAGTCCGACTGAAATTGTGGTAGCTTATTACATAGGGACGGAAACTCAAACAGTACTAGTTCATGCCAGAAGATAAACAGAGAATGCATAAGGGCATCCCTTCGCCTTCCTGACTCCCGAGGAACCATATTACACTCAAGATCAAAGGATTAGAGCCAAAATGTATATAAGTTATATAGGCAAATAATACCCCTTGGAATTGCAATTCCCTAGTGTGTTTGTATATTTTCATTTGAAGCAGTATGATAATGCCTATGAATTGTGTGACCTAGTCCAAGCCACTTTACTCATCACTTTCCCTTGCATGGGGTTGTGTTCACTAGCAGTAGATAATCTCTTAAACAGAGTGGGGTACTTATCATGACCAACATTCACCATGCTGCAAAATTCTTAAAATTCATTATTTGGACAGCCCTCTCATAGAACATTGGCTAGAAACTTAACATTCAGTTGGTGTTTTTAGAAAACATGGTGCAGAATGTTGCATAAGTAGGAACTGCCTTGGACAATGTTGCCACAGTATCACTCTAGTAGTTATGATTGTAACTAAAGCAAGTTTAGCAGCTTTTGAATTTAGAAAATAGAAACTTTGGCAGCTTTTGAAGTTATACAATAGAAACTGTCTGACAACAGGTTTTTCATGAAGATAATGGGGATTGGTGCTGGATAACACATTTTGACATGACAGTCATACTCAGCAAATGAAAAGGTTTTACACGCTCCCTCATGAGGGAAACTACTGAACTAAGCACTTTGCTTATGCTAACACTTAATATCAACGAACGGACACAGGTAAGATTCAGACTTTAAAGCAGTAGGTCAATGATATTTGCATGCTAAATGAGATAATCAATCATCTTAAAATTAAAAATTATAGGAAAGGGTTAATTTACATCTTGAAAACAATATAAAGCAAAGCACCCTTTATTCATCGAGGAACTGATGTAATATTAATATCCTAAATATCATGCTTAGAACAGTATGAATCAATTATATTAATAAAGTGGCAAAAATTTGAAGTGGACAGATTGACAATTGAAATAATCATTGTTGTCACAATTAGATATTACAGATTAAAAAAAATAGAATTTAAAAAAAAAATTATATGTGGAAGACCATGTTGCAATGCTCAAATGAGAGCCTAGAAAATAACAAACGGTGGGTTACTCAGAAATGATTACCTTGAAGTTCAATACGTTGAGCAATCAAGTTGACGGCAGCATTAGCAGAGGAAAACGCGCCGTGAAAGCTTTCTTGATAGGAAATAGATTCCAACCGTTTAGCCATCCTCAACAAAATCTCACCTAGGTCTGTGTGTTTCCCTACCAAACACTCATAATACGACTGCGCGGCAACTTTACTGATTTCTACATTAGTTTCCTCAGGGCAGTACTCGTCGTCCAGCCACTTGTGCAGACTCATCCTAAGCCACTCTGATTCCTGCACCGCGCCGCCATTGGGAATTAATAGTAAGTGTTTGATTCATAAACCGTACAATTCTTTGAATTTTTTTTTTTGTTGTTGTTGTTGTGTACCTGCAGAGCTGTTGAAGGAAGCAACCAGTGATCGGGAACGCGGAGGTCTTGAATTTGGGCTTCGTCAGGTTCGCTGCTTTGGGGGTTTGAAGAAGAATGAGACGTGAAAAGGGTAGGAAAAAAACGGTGTCGTTTTGGTGGACGAATTGTGGAAACTGGAATGGAAGTTACAATTGGGGAAGTGCTGCTAGTACGGTAGAGGATTGATGAATTTGGAATGGTGAATGATAAGTAGGTGAAGCTCATGGTTTCCAATATTTTATTTGTGCTGTGGCGGTGGCGGGATGAGGATTTTATCATTTGGAGTTTCGGACTTTTTACGCATGGACAAAGCCTGGAATGGATAATGGGGACGACGTCGTTTATATGAGATCATGTTGTGTTGTGACGTCTTTTTCTCGAAAAATGAAATAGAGCGCACCATATCCCACTTGTATAGGATTTTAAACGAGAGAGTAGAATAGAGGAAAGGTTCTAATTATCGAATCTGAACCTGTTAAGAGTAGGGGAAATTGGAGACGATAAAAATTGGGAGATTCGGCTCTGAGCAGGCAGTTCTAAAACATTCCAATATCACCCAGCAAAGTATATAATGTTAACAAATTAAATTCGCCATGTCTCAATAAGAAACAAAACCCACACCGTATTACAAGCGAAAAATGAAACATTCAAATGTCATACATTATTTGAAGATCGAGTCCTGCACTCATATTTAGCTGCATCGCCAGAATGTCACGCTTGCAGCTGAATTTATTTATGGAATTGCAAGAAAACGAAACAGATGACACAAAGGGACAAGGACCTAAGCAGGGGGCTATCAATACTGCCACTCCATCTGCTGAGCTTGTGTTTCAACTTGCCAACCATCTTTTTTTGGGAAGACAAACATCCTTCGGACAATACACTGAAATTCCCTGCACGTATAACACAATGATGTGACCAAATTAAACCATGGTTCATTTCTTCCGACTCTTTATTTTAAGTGGTTTTGGTACTTAACTGCCATGGATAATATCCAATTAGCATCATGTTCCCTACTTCCCTTTATCATCAGTGTATGTCACCAGCCACCCACTGTGCCTATCAACTAAGCTTCCCTTGAACTCGAACATCTGCTCAAGTTCTCATTTGAGTTCATATCCATCAAACCTAGACAGGTCAACTGATCTCCCTGCAGCTCCATATTTGAGCACCTAAAAATTCCCTGGAATTTAAAATCTATAAATATTTTTTAAAAACAAAAAATATGCCTGACAATACAACTTAAAAATGGGCAATGTTATACAATCAACCCCCAATTTTGTAGTAAGTTACTTCATAATTTGATTAAAAGCAGCTTTCCTGAAAGGAAGTTCCAACGACACTGGCTCCTTTTTTGCCCCTCTAAATGACCCGAGCTTTTTCCTATTTCTCATTCAAGTTCTTTCCATATACAAAAGAAACATAAATAAAAATAGGTTTTGCTGAAAGGAGACGTGCCCTAAATATAATTCCATCAACTTATAGTGCTGTGAATCTTCTTCTAATCATTATGATACATTTAATTCATTATTTATTCCACCATAGCATTATATTTCTTTTTGCCAATCTAGATAAAAGTAGCGTACCTTAGTGCAATACTGATTAGCGACAGGATGACAGTTCTTGCTCTGATCTACTGAATTAGTGCTAGAAGTACTCCTGGATGGTTCTGAAACACTGCATTGAGACATTGGAGGGGCAGAATAAAGACTTTCACGGTCACTATAAAGACTTTCAACTTGTGGTGAAGGGAGCTCCGGTGGATTTTTGACTAAATTGACTCCAAAAATCACGCACTTGTCACCACCATCAGGTGGTGCATGTAGCACTTCATTTGCATCTTTCAGTTCTAAAGTTTTCCAGTCCTGAGACCCATTCAGAACTGACAACTTTCTGCTTCGTAAGGCATTTCCAGGGATTCCATAAGAGTCGAATGAAGGGCAACAGCAGTTAGGAAAACCCATCCTCGCAATATTTCCACCAGGAGATAATACTGTACTGTTGGGACACAGATGAAATGGGCCATGGGCTGAAAAGGACAACTGATTCCCTAAACCCAATGATGTGTTGTTTGAATCAGGATTTGGTGGAATCAAATGTTGTATAGGTGGTGGTATAAGTGCACCCAATTCTTTAATACCTGTGTCCCTTTTTTCTTGACCTTGAAGGACCTCCGAGTGATTTTGCGTTGTATACTCAACTGGACCAAGCAACAAACCTGGTAAGTAGAGATTTTTTTATCAGCCATAACACAAAGATTTTTTATCATCCCGAACTTGCAGAAGCAAACATGAATTTAGGATCTAAGTTTCCATAAATTTGGAGAAAGGGGGATGATAAGGAAAAAAAAAAAAACCAAGAAAAAGTGGTGAATAAGTACCAACCATCTTTGACAATGCTAGGAAATGTAGAGCATGCCTTCTTTAATGGGTGTGGAAGAGAAGTTTGCTTTCTCTTCATAGGTTCAATGGGTTCAATGTTCCAAGGAGAAACTCTTTCTGGACGCATAGATCCATTTGATGTGGCATCCCATTTCACCTGAAAGTAAACGCGCTTGTAAATAAACCAAATGAACCTATTGAAGAAGCCACAAAATCTCTTCAATATCCTGAAGAAAGCTTTTCACCTTAAGACTTCTCCATTCTGACTTGGGCCAATGAATGTGATCGACATCTTTATTGCCAACGATGGTGCCTTCAAATCGCTCAATCCTTTGGATAGAATGGCTACATTGATTAACAGATGCAAAAGCAACAGCATGTTTCAACTTTCAAAAAACCAACTTACAAGACATAGCTGCATATTGTCCAATCTTGCAGTCACTGATATAGCATGTAAAGTTCATCACAATATTGTAAATTTTCCAGTAAGTTATGCTATTTCGTACAGATTATAGTAATATACCATTAACAAATTGGCAAAAGCACAAACTCAAAAAACTAATGCAATTGTGTAAATAGTAAATTTTTCACAAGACTTTGCACCTCTGGTCCGCACTTTCTTCACTTTCAAACAGCATTCTGAACCTTGTCCCAACAGAATAGTCAATTTCAGCAGACTTCATGTATTGATCAAAAGGAACGATAAATTCTGAGGGACTTGTCCTGTAAATGAGCATATAATGAATCTACGCTTAGAACTTAGTAATATAAGGCTCCCAGTATAACTGCTTGAAACTAGAGATTCTAATTAAAAGATACTGGCGAAAATACTGTTCATATGACTATAAGCTTACCAAGGACGGTAATAGACAGTAAACATGGTTCCAGTGTTAACAGCATGACAGGCAGTGGCCAGTATGCCATGCTGCATGCTATGGGCAGAGATGATGGTTGTTGATGCATTGTTCTGTAGTTTCATTGCCCGGCGGACACCAAGGCGAAATTCTCCATTTTGTCCTCTGGAAAACAACTAATTCTTAGGCATCTGATGAACAGAGACCTCTAAAAACTGAAAGAGCAAATATTACAAACAACATAATGGATTGTTGCAAATCTCTATGAGAAATGTTTAGCAGATGCAACTGCATGAAACAACGTCATTCATGCCAAGGTAACTTCGCAAACTTCAAGATAGTAATATATTAGAAGTCCTTGCATGCATCTAAAATACGAGAGAGGGAAAGAACCTAAGGAAGATAAATGCATCCCCAGCAACAAGTTTTTTTGAAGAAACAAATGTGCTCCAACCAGCAGTAAGCAAGTGCCTCTTCGGCTGACCTACAATTTGATTCAGAATATAAAGAAAAAGAACTTTGTTACAACAGTGAATTGAATTATGATTCTGGAGCTCATAATTATGATGAAAGGTACCATCTGCAAGTAGATGAAAAATGTCTTATTTTGCACTCTTGGAAGACAAAAGGAGTAGGACCAAGTGATATTGTGTTTCATGTTTTGTGCGCATTAGTAAAATTTGGTGGTTGCCTCCATTTACTGAAAGAGACAATTAACTTTGTGAAAAGAGAAAGTCCAAGTAGAGCAGATATAGCATAGGTCTTCAGTGAGCTACCTCAAACACAACTTAAAATAAGTTTTGTAAAATACGTCTCAGTTTTTCAGTCGTCTTTATAATCATTTCAAGAAGACTCCAAGAGTCCATGTGTTCTTTTCAAAGAATCACAAATACATCTCATTTATATAGTTTTGAACTACATCGGTAAGACTTGTTCTCTTGTAATATTGCCCACCTTTGAGGTTAGTGTTCGGGTTAGAGAGATTATTTTTAATGGTGTTTAATCTCTTTTCCTTGCTTAGCAAAGATTTCTATCACTTCTTCACTAGTGAATGTAGGCCAAATGTCCACATTAATTATTTTTTTATTCTTGTCTAAGTATTAGTCGTTGTTCATTAGTTTTACTTACACCCCTTAACAAATTCAGGTTTAAGTTTTTCATAACGAAATCCATAATGAACTTTTTTTTTTCTTCCACAAACCATTTGGGATAAAAAAAAAATGAAAAATGAATAGTCACCTAGAACACCAAGATGGTCCACAATCTAGATGTTGAAATAGTGCATTATACTTCAAAGAGGGTAATATAAACTTAAAGCTATAGACCAGGGAATTATTGTTTTGGTGGTTCCAGATTTCTTTCTTGTACTATATAAAGAAAAACCTTAGAGCTTGTAATTGAGTACTGGAATGCTTCTACTTCATATTGAAAAATGCAGCTGGCTCCAAGGATGCAGACACATTGCAAAACAATGTAAATACCCAGTGTATCGTTTGATTTTTCTACATTTCATTGTTACCTTTACCTACATGTAGATTTTCCTAACACCAGGTTCATTATTTGCTAATTCACTTTCAAAATAAGAATATTTAAGACATTCAATTTTAAAAACAGAACCCATCAAATGAACATGATAATTTTGGTGTTCTTCAATATTTACATAAAAAAAACATACTATGGACATGCAAGTTATTTTAAACTGTAATAAATGTTGGAGTTAAGAAAAAAGTACCCCTAAAGACGTGCCTGAAGCACCATTCTAAACCATGCAAATCCTTTGCTAGAATTTTCTGTTCTGGAGTTTCTTGAGACAAATCCTGCACCAACAATTATATAAGATATGAAATTGTATCTTATCGAGATCTATTGCAGCATTCTTGACAAGACACAATTTGTTTCACAAGAAAGATAGCTCAATATAGTAGTTATGGCAAACTCTCTCTCATAACAACAAGAAGCTCTTTGATGTTCTTATAGCTGCACATAACTTGAGTAATACAAAGTTCAATGAATATGCCAAACCCCATGATTTCAAATAGTTAACTGTTACAAGAAGAAAAGAAAACTAACTCAACGATGAGGTAATGTTTGAGGATTAGATAACCAACCATGGGAGGAAGGCACTCCTCTGCATGTCGCTTTAGCACAGAGAATCCACCATGTGTGCTTGTATCAGATGATGTTAGTTTCTTGCTAAAGGATTGTACATAAGTTTTTTGATGAAAATTTGGAGAATGTCCATCCTCCTCTGAGCGGAACCAATAATCTTGCTGCAAAAAACTAATGGATTAAATATGAATTGCCACTATGTTAAAGAAACGAAAAAAAAAAGACATAATAATTGACACATGCATGGAAATAAGATACCAATATGAAAGATTAAACCCCTGATTGCAACATATCTCAGTAGCTAACCTTTGCCAGTGGAAGCAAAGTTATCTGGGCAAATACCTCATCTGTTCCAGCTTCAGCCTACAAAATCACAGCAAAATAGTTATTGGAAAAAAAAAAATAGATAAGTTAATAACGAGAGCTAGAAGTCAGAATCCAAGAATCCATCTGTGTCTCAATTCAAATGCTTTTTTTTTTTTTTAGTATTGGGGAGAGGAGATTACATTGGTGAGATTCGAATCCTAATGTCCAAGACATTCAAACACATTACTAAAAGTGAATAAAACATTCAATATGCAAAATAATGGCATACCTTTAGTTGCACATAGACAACTTCGCAAAGGATTTTGGAAGGTAGATTGTATATAGGCATTTCCATTATGCCATCTTCATTCGTGCATGCCTCAACCTAGCAGATAAGATCAAATGCATATATGCTAAGATACCAAGATCGAGCAAATCGATAAATAGTCCAACAAGTTAATGTTAGATCACACTAATATCATATTTAATGTCCGCTATAAGAGCAAAAATAGTTGAAAATTAAATGATCTTTATAGAATTTGGACTTTGTATGAGATTAATATGCGTTAACTAAAAGAACACAATTGAATTTAGTTTTTCCTGAATTAATTAAAACTGGATTTAGTGTGTGTAGTTCCTTTTGTTTTTTTTTTTTTTTATTAGGACAAAAGTGATTTGAGGTGTGTTTTTCATTTGACATGAAATCCTATTTGCTTGGACTCACAATTCAAACGAACACCTTTTTCTTAAAAACAAAATATCTATAGTTGGACTCTAGTAAATAAATGGTTTCAAACACGAGAATCAGACAAAACAGAATTAAATTATTCTGTTGCAAGGATTTCCAAATGATGACTCAAAATGCACTAGAATTGAAATCATCTTACCTACTCTGACATCTTAAGCAAAGCAACACAAAATTTCTTCAACATTCACATAATGGTGACGAATATGAGTTATTGATCTACCTTTCATTAATTATATAAAAACAGCATCTCAAAATCTTGCATTTCAAAGACAAAAGCAGAAGAAAAGGGAATGTAACGGAGCAAAATACAGTAGAGAAGAGAACCTGTTCCATGTGACCTTGAGGGAAGTAGACAACCTTCTCCGCAGTACGGGGAACATAAACAAGGGGACCAGCACATGAATGCCACAGTTCAGGGTAAAGATCATCTTTATCACCTGAAACATAAAAAGGTAAAGATCAATTACAATCACATACAAATGGGTTTGAGGCTTTTAGGGATTATTTTATCTTCAACTGTAGCTCCAGACTAAAAAAACAGCATCAATGCACATAGATGTAAAATTCCCCAATTGGGTGTGACAGCAAAAATTGTTGAGGGAAATTTTTGAAGAAAATATACAACATGAAATGGGAATCAACTAGCAAATGATAGAGACATAATCAAATCCAATCCACTTATATTTTTTAGTAAACTAAAGATTAAGAAATAAAACATGTAATCCCCTCAAAAAAAAAAAAAAAGTAACAAGATAAACAAATGAATAAAATATTTTTCCTGAAACAGTGTCTTTTAAAAGAAGGAACTCAAAAGATAAAATAAAATAAGGTGTAGTGGCCATCATCCCACAGCGAGTCCATGTGCAGAAGAGCACATCATACCAGCCAAGGAAAGAAACGGAGGGAGGGGGGAGGAAAGCGAGACTTCACCATGGATATCCGCGGGCAAGTTATTGTTCATACATCTTCTGGTCAATCCCTCTACTTCACGACCAACTTTGCCCCTACCCATTGCCGCCTCTCTTTCTTCGTTCTTCCTATAGATTTGAAAGAGAGAGGTAGGATTGTCGAAACAAAAAGCAGAAGGAAGAAGACAAAAAGAAGAAAAGTAGGGAGTGGCAGAGAGATAGTTCTTGAGAATCAGGCGTCTGTTGAGTCCACCTAAAGAACGTGCAATGTGGCGTTCGACACCTAAATTTTCACCCCCACTTCCTCCGCCACGCTAGTTCCCCTCCTGTTTATAACAAACTCTTATCAACTGAAATTAAATACTGATAACATGAAGTGGTTATTCGTAACGCTTATTGATTATCACCATCGTCTATTTTTTCTTGAATTGACACGTGGGAAGGGCTGTGCTTGTTCTTGTGCACCTGCTGCTGTTGCAGCTATCTAGCAGGCATATTATTGAAGGGATAGGATGAGGTAGCAGTAGTACGTAGGGTAACTGAGAGAGTAGCTTATAGGGGTGATGTTTATTCACCTGTAGAGCGTGCTCCGTGTGTGTATGTGTTGGGGGGCGGGGTGGTAATGGGTGTTCTTGTGTTAGTGCAGTAGTGGGGTATACCGGTACTAGTACTACTAAACTATTTCGTCATTCTGTGTAATGTTTGGAGGAGAGTAGTATAGAGTCACGGGTGAGTGTCTTTGTTGTTTGGTTGGCGATATCTGCCAACGCTGGTCGTCGGTGTTTCCTATGTGGTTTGCAGTTGCCTGCATCCTCCCTTCTTCATCATCTTCCTTTCTTGTCCCCATTTTTCTCTCTTTCTCCGCCCCTTATTCCCTTTTTCCCTTCCCCTACACGTTCGTACCTTCCCTTATTTTCTTTTTGTACTATTCAGGTATGTAACCCCTCCCTCAGGCAATGTAGATAGACGACGTATGGGGAGCAAAATCGAACTGAAATCGAAAAATTGAATTGAATTAAGTGAATTTAGTCTATTCGATTTAATTTTAAAGTAAATTTAGTTCGATTTAATTTAAAAAGATAGAGAAATTTAATTTTTAATTTCGATTCGGTTTAGAATTTAGAAAACTGAATAAATCGATTTGTGAGATTTTCTAATTTGTCTTTTAATTTGAATTTAAAAAACTAAAAATAAATTGTTTTATATGAGATAAAAAAACACAAATTAATTTATCACAATTACAGTCCATTGAGAGTTTAAAATCGAAAATCGAACCAAACCGATTTTATTTAACTCGATTTACTTCGATTTTTTCTTAAATTTCAATCACTTCAGTTTTAAATTAAACTAAATTTGATCTATCCAATTTTTAAAATTTTGGTTCAAACCGAATGCTCAGCCCTATATAGATGGTAACATTGTGAGAAGATTATTAGTATTATTATTTTTTGGGATCTTGAGGAAATTGCATTTGGTTTTGTACTAAATCACATTTTGATTTCAATTTTAAATAGTACCTCCGTTTATTAATTATCATTTCATCAATCAAGATTCAAGTATATGGTTCTTGGGTATTGTTGGTTTATATCTAATATAATTATAATCTTTTGTTAAGCAATGGGTAAATAAATTAATCCACAATTTGGTATTATGTGACTTTATTTTAATATATTATTTAAATATATTTATAAATAATAATAAAATTAATAATGATATTTTTAAATAAATAACATATTCATATTATTTTTTAATTATTTATTTTATATTTTCTCCTAATTTTTATTTTCAATCAAATAATTTTATATGAAATTAAAAGAATTCTTAAACAATTATTTATTAAATAATTAGTTTCACAAATAATAAATTTTACACTTCAAAATTTTATTAAAACTTTATGCAATTTCTGACAAGTTATATATATTGTATATGTATGTCTTAATTGGTTTTCTTACCCAATCTATTAATACAAATTATTTGAGTTAATGACCTGAAAATGAATAAAAATAACTTTTTTGTATCCTCTCTACCACGGTTTCTTTACCCACATATAAAATTTACGTTAATAAATGATAATTTTAAGGGTAGTTGAATGTCTATGAATGCATAGTTTTTTAGGCTAATGTAATCACAAAAATTAAATAATGATGTCTTTTTAGTGACATCTTATTTAGTCAATCTTATTAATGACAGAGTTAAAATAATTGCTATTTTTAGACTTATACGCAACAACATTCATAAAATCCAGTGCCTTCATAATCAGATACATTGATGGATTAGTAAAAATGAGAACTAGTTAATGATCCGATTCAATTCAATACTAAAAATTAGTTGCCTAAAAATCAGTCAAAATCGAGAAAATTATCCAAATTGAAAATTGATCAAACTGATTCCATCTAACACTACATTATTTTATAAAAAATTTAAAAATATAAAAAATTACACTATTTTATTTAAATTTTAAAAATAGTTTTTATTACTTAAGTATATTGTATATTTTTTAATTTTTTAAATATTTTTCAAAAATAAAAATAAAAAATATTTTATTGAATCAAACATGTCAAATTGATCGAACCGATCAAAAACTGATTGATTTGATTTCCAATTTGATTTTAAAAATATTGAAAAGATCATGATGCATTTAATTTCCATTTCTTTAGAATAATGTAATTATGAGGCAATTCAATTCTTTAAATTTCAATGATAATTAAAATTCAATACAATAATTATTATTTCACATATATATATATATATATATATATATATATATATATATATATAAAGACATTTAAAGATGGCAGCTATAATCTAAGCATTTTATTACTTTATCACTCTCAACTTTCGCTCTTGTATGTTTCTTGCTAACTTAAGTATGGTTTTGGACATCTCAATTCATTCTAATTCATTTTATCTCTTTTATAGATAGTCATATCCAATTTTGAAATCAAGATCATCAATAGAGAAACTAAATTAATTATAATTGACAAAATAATTTATACCATAAAACTGTAAATTGACAGAAACAGAAGGATCACATATTATGTTTCATACAATGAATTTAAATATTATGATCAACATAAAACATCACTTAAAAAAGTTGACTCCTTAATGTAATAATTTAGGATTTAGTACATAAATTTAGAACACCAATTTAACAGTTAAGCGAAAACAAATTGCGTATTTGTTTAAGCGGTAGATCCAAAATTATTTTGCGTCATGATTACAATCGCTGAAATTGAATACTAAGATAATAGGTCAGAATGGTTGAAAATGAAAATTAGGTTTTTCTCTCCTTGACCTTCTCACAATATGAATACAATGAGTGTATCAACTAAGGTTAGGATTATGAAGGCAAGAGAGGGGATTTAGCTTATTTATAATAGATTTTAACAGGCCCACCCATCACAGGTCCATGTTAAAATAGACCTACACTGACCATCTTCCATATTGGCCCACTAAAGATGTCACAAGTCTATAACTTATTTTATCACTATTTTAATTGGGTTTACCCACTAATCAATAAACTATATTATTCAGTCTGTTTTATAAATAATTAAAATAAACTCATAATTAATATTAGCCCAAAAAAAATTCTCACATTCTCTCACTTGGATAATATTAATTATAGCGTTTTCATGTTTTATGAAAGATAATATTTTTAAAAACGACTCTCGGACTGAATACTTTAAACTCAAATGTTGCTACAAAATTTTAGAAAACATATAGTTTATTGATAAAATGACACCTTAAATATAATCTTGTCCACATCAAATTATCAATATCGGATCATAACAGTAATTATGCCCCTTATTGACATAATACCAATCCATAGTCACAAATATTGACAACTTAACCGACCTGAATTTCGATATGACAGTGTAGCAAGAAAATAACACTCACATGTGATCAATATGCTATTTTTTTTGTCTATCCTCCAAATATTTATCTTTCACACATGCTCAAATGAGTAAGAGAAATTCATAATACTTCACAATAAGGCTTTTATTTTCATTTTGAAAATACACACAATATATGTCTTAGCCTTTGTTTCCATAAACACAATTGAAAACTTATAAATATAGCTTAAGATAATTATACTAATCTTAAGCACATCACGCACAACTCATTGCATGTTATATATATATGTGCACATACACATAACAAACAACCACAAAGTACTCAACTCATATAAATAAATATGAATAAGCAATGTAGCAAAATTATTTAACTTAAACGTTCAATTACAAGCTTAAAACTCTTACTAACCAAACACATCAAAACACTCTACAACATTCATATCACAAACATGTTTCTTAAAAATTGTGGGTCTAAGTCTTTTGGTTAGAGGATCAGTTAACATCAAATCAGTACTAACGTACCAAATCTCAACGTCTCCTTTCTTTACTAAGTCTTTGACTGCAAGATATTTAATCTTCATATGCTTAGAGCCACTCGAACTTTTATTGTTCTTAGAGAATAACACAACAATATTATTATCACAATAAATTTGAAGTGACCGAGCAATAGAATCAACCACAAACAACCCCTAAATAAAATTATTTAACCATATAGCTTAAGTACTAGCTCCATAACAAGCAACAAACTTAGCTTGCATAGTAGAAGAAGCTGTAAGTGTTTGCTTAACACTTTTCCACGAAACAGCACCATCGAAAAACATAAAAAAAAAAATATATATATATATATAACTTAAAGTGGACTTCATATCTTCTTGACAGCCTGCAAAATCAGAGTCCGAATACCCCACTACTTCAAGATCATCCACATGCCTATAAACCAACATATAATCCTTTGTCTTTTGCAAGTATCTCATTACCTTCTTAGCAGCTACCCAATGATTCCACCCAGGATTAGTAAGATATCGACCAAGAACACTAGCAACATATGCAATATCTGGTCTTGTACACATCTGACGTGCATCAAACTGCCAACTGCACTTGTATAAGGAATATTATTTATGGTTTGTTTCTCTATGTCACTTTTAGGGCACTGCTTTTTACCAAATTTATCTTCTTTCACCACAGGATTATCACCACCTTTGCAAGATTGCATATTCAATCTACTGAACACATGATCAATATAAGTCGTTTGAGAAAAATCTGTTCAATATAGACCCTTTGAGAAAAACTTAATAAATGACAAGATCGATCACGACAAATCTCAATACCCAAGACAAAAGATGCATCTCCAAGATCTTTCATATCAAAAGTCCTAGAGAGTAACTATTTAGTTTCACATGTCATTACTAGCCAATGAAATATCATCAACATAAAGAACAAGAAATATAATTTTGCTCTCACTGATCTTATGATAAATGTATTAATCTATTTTGTTCTCTATGAAATCAATAGAAATGACTACCTCATCAAATTTGAGATACCATTGACGATAAACTTGTTTGAAACCATATATAGATTTATTCAGCTTACAAACTAAGTGTTTTTTACCATTTTCTTTAAAACTCTCGGGTTGCACCATGTAAACTTCCTCACCCAAATCACCATTTAAGAATGTCATCTTAACATCCATTTGATGCAACTATAATTCAAAATGAGCAACTGAGGCGAGCATTATTCTAAAAGAATCTTTAAAGGAAACAGGAGAAAAAGTCTCATTATATTTGCCATAATATTCAACCTCACGGTCAGACCTCATAATTTTAATGACTTTTCCTAATTGTTTCTCAACCTCAGTTTTGAAAATTTTGAACATCTCAATGGTATCAGATTTCTCCTTTATCAAGTATAAATAGTCATAATGAGAAAAGTCATTAATGAAAGTAATGAAATATTTATCGCCACAAATAGTAGGTGAATGAGGTTCACTAATATTAGTATGAATAATCTTTAGAAAATCCAAACTTCTATTAGCACTTTTCTTTTTAATCTTAGTCAATTTACCCCTTATATAGTTTACACAAACATCTAGATCTTCTAAATCAAGAAAAGGAATAATGTCATCATTCACTAGTCTTTCAATTCTTTCATTACATATGTGATCCAAACGTTTATGCCACAATAAAATATATTTTTGTTTAACTAAGGATCGTTTGGTCATAACATTAGTTTCACAATAAGGACCGTAATCACTAACATTATCCAAACACAATCTATATAAATTATCAAATAAAATACATTCACCGATCAATTTAGAATCTAAAAATATATTGGCTATTTCATTACCAATAGTAAAATGATATCCAATCTTATCCAAAACAGAAACAAAAATCAAGCTTCTTATAAAAGATGGAACATAAAAGGTGTTCTCCAAAATGAGACAAAATCCAGACTCCAATGTTAAACTGATATACAATCTTATCTAAAATAGAAACATAAATCAAGTTCAAGACCCCTAAGTTTGGTTTGAAGGTGAACCATATTTAGATGTAATCCCTTACACTCCCATTATAATTGTATTTCATATTGGTTAACTGACTTATAAAGGTTGCAGTCGCAACCTTATCAAATACAAAATATCTATTTTCTACAGTAGCAAAAAAATTTTTGGTAGTAACATCAGTGGACAAACTACTCCTAAGGTATTCAGGAATAGTTTTCCTCATGGCCATAAGATGAAGACAATTTAATCCCTTTTACTTGGCATGTAATTCCTTTTCTTCGATATTACTCTCACGGGTGGGTTTAGCAGACTTATCTTCATAAAGGGCATAATCAATCACACTCATTCCCAAGACAAACAAAATGTCATTTTTCCACCTCTTAAAGTTTGTGCTCGTTAGGAGTTCAATAGTTGCAGTACTATTATTGAGACTAAAGGAGACTGTTTGCGCAAAACAAAAGTATGTATTATAATTAGACTATATACAAAAAATTAAATTTATAATTTACACAATCTAAAACATTTTGGCATTACTATATATTTCCCTTTGGATAGAACATGCACATGCAATATAATTTCTAGTTATGAAGCACACAATTGAGATCACACTAGTTTCGAGAAATCTATCCCATTTGGGCTGACAGACTCTCTAGACTAATGCAACACTAAGCACAAATAGCTTTATTCCAACAAGCACTCTCAAAATCAATGCATCTAATAACCTTTTTTGGGCAAGTTATTATATAAATTAATTCAAAATTATCTCTTCGCAAAAATTAAAAAATAACTCTACGGATTTCAATGGATGTTTCACTTTGATGGTAACACCCATATCAATCCATAAAATTATTTTTAAATAGAGATTTATAAAAGTCCAATTAAAATATATATCAAACACAAATATATACTTCAAAATATATAAGGTATCAAAACACATGATTATTATCTTATATATGTGCAAAACAAATATTTATTATTTATTTATTTATTTTATCACAAAATTAATATTACTAAATAATAAATTGACAATTAGTAGCCTTGTGCCTTCAAAATGTCCCCAAATGGCTTATTTAAAAGCCTTGTCACCCAAATACTTCTGTAAGACATTCATGATCGCCACATAATCAGCTTTAACTTGCACAAGTGGGTTGGCAAACCTGCAATCCATATCTAGTATTGCTCTGAAGTGGTAATCAATCTTAGACTGAGTAAATTTCAACCCAAGAGTTGTGCTAACCACAATTGTCCTATCCATAGCCCCTATAACCCTACTATTCCTAAGCTTAATCAATGCTGACAATGCCACCCCAGTATGAGGGCATATAAACATCCCAGTAGAATCAACATGTGTCATTGCATCCATCAAAATCAATATCTATACTCATCACAAATGCTTCATTCACAATTGGCAGCTCCAATTTCGCAATGGAAATCTTATTAGCAGGCAAGAACACTATCGATGGAATACCTGCAGATGCGTAAATAACACGACTAAAATGTCTCCTGTGGAAGTGCAACCGACTCTAACGACGGGTCATTTCATTTTGCGTAAATGATTAACTTGGCTAACTAAAACAGTCATGCCTAGATCCTTAAAACTCCTCATATGACTAATGTTACAGTGTTTAACCCACAAATCATTCATGTTTAGAAACTGTTTGCCCTCAGCCCAAAACAAATTTGAGTTCCTTTCGAAAGCCGAGATGATGCGTCGGGATCAATCTTAGGCAACACCCACTCCTTAGACCAAACTCCCGATCGGTAAGGCCACGTGGTCTTCTCCATGCATGAGATGAATAGATCGCACCAATACGCATCTTCGAACCTTTTTAAAGCTTTCATGTCATGCTGAACGTCGAGGAGGCCACCAGACCGGCTCCTATACACGATCTCTTCAAGCGAGTACCACTCGCACGAGTCTGGCGATGCATTGAATGGGATGTACTTAGCAGAAAATGTGTTAGTAAAATGTGTTAGTGGTTGAGACGGAGCGGCGGTGCTTGGTGACGGATGCTGTTGAATTGGAGGAGGTGCATGATATAACAGTAGGAGTGTAGCGGGAGGTGGAGAGTTTAGGTTTGTGTTTGTTGCAGGCGAGAAAGGAAGAAAAAGAGGAGTTGAGGAGCGAGTAGGAAGTTACCATGCGACTCTGACTGAGGCGGCGGGGGGATATGTTTAATCATTGAAGATTTTTTTTTTAGGAGCATATCTACAAAAATTTGTGTACCATCTCTCAAGAATACCTCCAAACGATCAAAGAGAATCCTATATTACAATTGCTTAATCCTTGATCTCATACGAGTTTCGTTAATAGTGAGAAATTCCATTAAAAAAACAAATTTAAAATTGAAGGATTTGAGAGCCTCGCCCAGAGGCGAGACTTCCAAAAAATTGGTGATTGGGACCGCCTAAGGTAGGGCAGGAACCCAATCACCTGTTAAAGGTGTGTTCACTTGTATAAGGTGTCGACATGACCCGCCATCTCTAAACGATCATTGACGAGTCGCCTTTCACCCCTGGTAGGACGAGTTGGGTAACAGTGGGACCATAATTGATTCGGGCACCATGTTAACTTTCTTAGTGGAGCTAGCAGAAAACACTTTTGATAATTCATTTCAGTTGAATATATAACTAAAGTTTACAGCCATATAAAAGAAAGGTCAAGTTGGAACAAAATTTGCCCACACACAGAAATCCAACATCGCATTGTTTTTTTTTTTTTAAATAAATTCTTTCTTTAGATGAAACATGTAAATAAACTCATAATACAAAATATTTAAGGTTCTAGATCATGTACAATCCCAAGACTCTGATATCACATGTAATAATTTAGGATATAGTATATGAATTTAAAACACTAATTTAACAGTTAAGCAAAAATAAATTGCGTACTTGTTTGCACGGTAGATTCGAAATTATTTTGCACCATGATTACGATCGCTGAAATTGAACACTAAGATAATAAGTCAGAAGGGTTGAAAACGAAAACTAGGTATTTATTTTCTTTACCTTCTCACAAGACGACTATAATGAGTGTAACAATTAATGTTAGGGTTATGAAGGCAGAAAAAATGACTTAGCTTATTTGTAATAGATTTTAACAGACTTACCCATCACAAGTTCATATTAAAATAGGTCTATACCGACCGTCTTTCATATCTGTCTACTAAAGATGTCACAAGCTCATAACTCATTTGATCACTATTTTAATTAGATTTATTCACTAATCAATAAATTATATTATTCAATCAATTTTATAAATAATTAAAATAAATTCATAATTAATATTAGCCCACAAAAAATTCTTCCGCTTAAAACAAATCCTAAATTCCTCAATACAAGATAACAGTCGCTTTTTTTCTTCGATTAGTAATTTTTAAAAGGTTCTGTTACTATAATTAACTTGGGGTTGTCTGTGCCATATAATCAACTTAGCGTTGTCCGCCTATGGGTCCTGCATAAAAAAGCAAGCGTCACTATATCGTCCTGTCTGCAACGTTGGATATGATCACACAGGGCAATGATTAGCTGGCCGAGCCACGCGCGCCTTCTTCTTCTCCATTTCCGCCCAATTGATGACATCCAAAGCCAAGGATTGATTATGAAGCCCCATCATCATCTCAAATCTCTTATCAATTTGGCTTCGATTTCTCGGTCTCATCATGCACAATTTTTCTTCTCCTCACACACACCGCTTGGTTGTGTTTGTACCTGGACAGACCAACGTACTTTGTTCCTTTTAAATTGTTGTTTTTTTTATCATCCAGGCAATCATCGTAAAATTTTATTAAATATTTTTTAGATTCATCTAAATAAATTTAAAATTTTTATTTTGATATATTAAATTGGTATTTTAATATATGTATAGAATACTAATATCCTTTTTTTATTTATGTTTTCTTTTTAATTTTATTTTTTATAGCCTGATTATTAAAATATCGTTAGATCAATTTATGTATACCTAAAATTAAAATATTTAAAATGATTTTATAGATATTATTATATTGATTTATTGTATTTAAAAAATAAATTTTATAAAAATAAATTTTAGAATCTAACTCATCATTATTAATCCTTCTTCTTCCTTGTATTTATTAAACGTTGGTATAAGGACAATGTGTGTGTCTGAAGCAATGACAGCGGCGAAAGCGACGTCTCACATGACGTGGACGTGCGCGTTGAGTTCCCGGCTGCCAAAGCTCAACGGCGTCACGATACATTCTGCTGCCGCCCGACCATCGCTCAGACGAAGCAGGTCCCAACAAAAGATAAAAAGGCTTCAGATATGACACGTGGGTCACGCATGAACACGTGTCATTTGTGGGTGGGATTCCTTCTGAAAGGAGAGCCCAACGGCCGTTACACTTGGATATGCAGATGCGATTTGGCACCTAGTACGTTGTCGTGTTTTACTGCGTTACAACTTGTCGGAGACCGCGGGACTCAATAACGGGATTAGATTGAATCAAAATCAAAAATTTTGGACATAAATAATAAAATATTTAAATTAAATTATATCTATTTTTTAAATTAAATAATATAAAAAAATTTATATTATTCAGATTGAAAATCATACCAAATCATATTATAATCATTTCATACCAAAAAATAGAATCGAATTGTAGTTTTATATATATATATATATATATTATTAAGTTTACTAATTAAGTTATTTAATTAGTATATATTATTAATAATTAAATTTGATTAATTATTAATTATAAATTAGTAGAAAATATTAAAATTTTAATTTAATATTTAATATGCAAGTTATTAATTATGATTTATTAAATTATCACTTATCGATTTGAGTATTGAATATGAAAAATATAAAATTTATTTTATTTTGGTTCGTGAAAATTAAAAATATAAAATTTGATATCAATAAATTAAAATAATTAAATACTGGATCTGAGACTAGATAAAACCTAATCACTTCAAAAAAATTGAAAAATCAAATTGAACAATCCTAAATTTAAAAGGAATCGTAAATCAAAAATTTGAAACAATATCGATTCTACACTTTAAAATCTCCAAAATTTTGATTTAATTTTAAAAATTTTTAAACCCTCAAAACCGTACTCAGCACCAACAACTTGCTACAACCCAATGCGCAATTATTGCACGAAAACTCGTGAGTAATTTGAATTGCTATATAGGATTATCTCAAACTAAAACTTGATTAATATATTTACTAGTTGACCTACTAAAAAAAAAACTAAAACTTGATTAATTTCTTATTTTATTTGTAACCTGTTTCAGGCTGAGCAACTGCATATTAATTTCTTCTATTGCCATGGCATGACACTAATATTATGTATCTTAAAGATCTATCTTAAATACGAATTAGTGAGTTAATATTATTAATTATATTAAGGTTTCATTTGTTTTGCGAAAAATAATTTATTTAGATAAAATATTTTTATGAGAAAATATTTTTGGAATAATACAATTTTTGATATTTGAATACACCATAAAATATTGATTTTTTAATTTATAAATTATAATAAAATTTAGATCATAAATAATTTATATTTATATTATTTATTGTTAAATCTAATAAAAATTACATTAAAAATATTTTTTTGTGAATTTCATTTATCTCCAGTGATTTTTCAATACACAATGATAATAGTAATGAATGTCAATAATCAACGATAACTAGTGATAATAAATATATGAACTTATATAATTTATTTTTACTTTGATAAATTTATCAAAAATTCAAAAATAACTTTTTATTTTCAAACATATAGTAGTTTCTCTGAAAAAAGACTTTTCATCAAAATTCAAAAAAAAAAAAGAGTTATGTAAAAAATATTGTTTGCAAACAAACGTAACCTAACATTTATTTCAAATTCTTATTTGATTTAAGATTTTTTTATTTATAGAAACTTTTTATTTAATTTTGATTAAGTATAGTTTTATATAAATATGATTTAATTATAGGATTTACTGGCTTTTATCAATAGCTTCTAATATTTTTTTTTTATTGTGGAGGGTGTTTATGTTAGAAAGATTTAAATATTTTAGGTTGTCGATTGTAACTATTCTCTATTATTTTCGTATAATATCCATTTAGTTGAGAAGTATTTTATTGCATAATTTTTGTATTTTTATTTGAATTAGCGTAATAGAAGATTTATAATTGGTAAAACAATTACATGTTCCATTAAATCAATAAAGCAAATATGGCACTGAAAATCATTTCGTGATATTTATGATTGGGGAAAAAAAGAAAATAAAGACAAATTTGAAAATAATATGCTAAGAGTTTATGGACTTCTATAAATTGGGCTTGAGTTTGGGTGAGCAGTCCATATGTTTCCGCAAGATATTGAGTAAGCCCAACAACACAAAGCTTGCAGCCCGTCTACCACACCACTAAAACAAAACAAATCGTAGGCAATTTGTTTTTACTTTTCCAGCACCGAATAAAGCAATTCCATTGGTCAAAAACACCGTGGCGCCAAAACCAATGACCTAAACCAATCCGGTTTCCGTTGCTAGAGAAGCCTGAGATAACGAACCTGCTACTCAACTGAAGTGGTTGCTGGTTGTAGTATGGCAATAGCTGCCGCCACCTGCTGCTTCTCTGTTTTAAGCTCCACCGTTAAATTCCGCCGGTACACTTCTTCCCAACGACACCTCTCCAGGTCGCATCGATCCATTGGCTCATATGTCGCTTCCTCAAAATCTATTAATCACAAACGACGGCCTTCAAAGCGAGGTTCCTTGTTTTCCGCTGATGACGCCAACCCAGACGTATACCCTTACTGCTCTCTTTCTTTTATCTAACTTGTTTATGTACCGATTTGAAAAAAATTATCGTCTGTTAACGGATTATGCTGTTGTTTGTTTGATGCATTTAGAAAGATGGGGCGTCGGCGAGATCGAGAGATGAGAGTTGTTATAGCGGTAAAGCCGAGACGGGGAAATCTCAGTCGATGGCTTATAAGTCGTTTGGAATGCAAAGGAAAAAAGAGGAGGAGTTTCAGCTGGATTTTAAGGAGCATCAGGCATGAATGCAGAATGTCTCACCTCTTAATTCTCCTTAGTAGCTATTTAACAATTAATTTATTACGTTATATGATGTTTTTTTCTTTAATTTGGTCAGGCTGAAACAGGGAATCTTCAGGAGGCGACTTCTCTAAATGCTGTTGTTAAGGTGAAATTAATAACTAACTAGTTTTCAGTTATACGTTGTGGTCTAGCATATGTTTTTATCTTCTTCAGAAATTTTGTTGAGTTGATTCATATTTGCTTCGTATATACATTCTGCTCCTTTAATATGTCTAGGTTTATTGCACTCATACCGCACCTGATTATTCCCTTCCTTGGCAAAAACAAAGGCAATATACAAGCACCGGAAGGTGAGTTTTATTTTATGAGTGTTGTTTTAAAAGGAATTATTGTGTCAATGTTGGCTCCTTGCAATTTTTTTGTTGGATTGCTAACATATTGTTAATTGCATGCATTCTTCTCTAATGGTATTGAATCCGTTCTGTTAAGCTGATTTATTTATTTGTTTTTAAATTTCTTATTGCAGTGCTTTTATGATTGGAGATGGAAAACTTTTAACAAATGCGCATTGCGTTGAATATGATACACAAGTAATATACTTTTCCAAACTTTGATGAATGTTAATCAAAATGGTTTATCAATATTCTTTCATTTCATAATATTCTTTATAAAAAAAAATATTCTTTCATTTCAGATCATAAACAAGTAGTTCCATCTGCATATTCGTGATAGTTAGCTGGAGTGGCGTTTTTTTGCCTGTTGTGTTTTGATCAGTTTGTAGTATGAAATTGCCTAATTCAATGTTTCGTACATTGCAGGTCAAAGTGAAGAGAAGAGGAGATGATACCAAATATGTGGCTAAGGTAAGAGTTACTCCTTTTCTGTCATATAACATTTGTCTCTGAGGTCCTGAAAATCTTTGGAATTTTCCATTTGTGTTTTGAATTTCATCCAAGCAGACCTGATAGGAAAATTTGAATTTACTATTGAAGAGTAAGGATGCTTACTGGAGCTGCTATGCTTGAGATGTTTATCTAATAGTACATTGGTAAGATTTTGCAACTTAATTTCCTCTCAGTGATTTAACATGCAGGTATTAGCCAGAGGTGTTGATTGTGATATAGCTTTACTTTCAGTAGAGAACGAGGAATTTTGGGAAGGAGCTGAACCACTCCAATTGGGACACCTGCCCCGTCTTCGGGTTTGAAGTTAATCTTTTTAATATTGAGTCATGGCATAATTCTGTGCTTGTGTGGATGTGTGTGTTTCAGTCCTTTTCTCATGTCTATTTATTTGCATCAAGTCTGAATTATTATACTCATCTTAGATTATGAGAATTCAGAGAATCAAATTTTAACAGGTCTTAAATGATCTAAGTTGTAAAGTTGAAGCACTACCGGTTGTTTGATTCTATTAAGTTTTCGATATTTACCAAAATAAAACTTGCATCAAAATACAAGGTGACACAAACACTATAAATTTAAGCACCTAGCCTGAACCTGCATCAAATGCTTTGGGATTGATCAAACAGCCCACCCCCAACCCCACTTTTGTCCTGGAAAGGGGGGAAAAAACCCCTCTTGGTTGTAATTCTTGCAGTATTTTTTAATAATAGATATGATCTGATTATTGCCTGTACTGAGTTAAGTAGCTTCTAAGTTTTGAAATACATAATTTTATAACATAGTTATAGTATAATATGAAATGATTCTAAATTGTAGGTTCGATATTCATGTTCTGCACCATATGCATATGCTTTAGGGAACCTTACTCTTTATACTTCTTTCTACATGTACAGGATGCAGTAACTGTTGTCGGATATCCCCTTGGAGGAGACACCATTTCAGTGACAAAAGGAGTTGTATCACGCATAGAGGTTTGATCTATTCATCACTAAAACATATTACTTTTATTACAGTTCTGATGCAACTAGTTGTTAATTTGATAATTTAGCGATGTCGTTGAGAAACATGTTTGAACAGATTCATGTTACCGTGTTGTTTACCACTTCAGGTTACATCATATGCTCATGGATCATCTGACTTGTTGGGTATTCAAATTGATGCAGCAATAAATCCTGGTTAGTAGATAATCTGTATCTTTTTGTTAAACAATCTGTAGTTAATATATTTGCATTTTTAAATTGCTTGAATTATTCCTCTCTCTCTCTCTCTCTCTCTCTTATGCACACAAACACACACACATTCTTTTTATTGAGGCATTATTTCATATTTTTGTGATAGCCACTGCTTATACCTGCTAGATTTTAGGTAATAGTGGCGGTCCTGCATTCAATGACCAAGGGGAGTGCATTGGAGTGGCATTTCAGGTACGTTATTTCGCATGCTATTGCAGTTAATTTTTTAGTGTTTGTCTGGTTAGTATTTGTACAGGTTTCCTGATCTGAAGAATGAACTATCTCCAGTTCATTCTTCCCAGTATAAATTGCATCATGCTTGTTGGTGAAATCTTCATAGTTTAATCAACTGCAAGTTTTAATTTTTCTACTGTTGCTTGCAAAAATTCTTGCTGTTTAATCTTCAATTTCCTTTTCTGTTAGCTTGCAAAATCTGTTGTTCTTTTATCTGCTCCAATTTCCCTTTGTTGTCTTTTAATGAGACACTTCTTTTAGGTTTACAGATCTGAAGAAGCGGAGAATATTGGATATGTAATTCCAACAACAGTTGTGTCTCATTTTCTGAATGACTATGAGAGAAACAGGAAATACACTGGTGAGATGTCCCCTGTTCGCATTTATTCATTTGGCGAATTACTGAATGATGCATATCATCTATGCTGAATGTTCTTGTATTTAATCCCAGTGCGTGAATTGGATGTTGACAAGTAATGTAGCTTGCCACTCCTAAGGACCAAGTATTTAAAAACTCCTTGTTCTGTTTTTGACTGACTTCAGATATAGAACTGTTTTACATGATCTATAATGTCTTACTTTGTTAAGTCTCAGCTTCTATAAATTCTGTTCACCGTTATAGCAAGATTTGTTCATATTTGCACTTGTTGAAGGGATCATATGTCTTTCCCCTTTTGCTAGACAAGTAAACTTTTTGAAATTAGATTTGCACTATGATAAACAATATGCTATAGTGCCATCAATGGCTGTTGAATTTCTCTGTAATATCTACCACATCTTGTTGCTTTCTGGATTAATTGATGTTGCTATTTTTTTGATTCACTTTATGGCATTATATTGTTTCCATTGTGATGAAAGCCAACTTGGAATTCGATAATGCTAACTGATATGAGATTGTCCTGAAAGCGTTTTGCTTTTCTTTTTTTTTTTTTTTTTTTGTTTTTTTTAGAAACTCTAAAATAAAAAAAATTCTTAATTAAATTTCAGATTGAACTCTGTTTGATCTTCATCTTCCAGGCTTCCCTAGCCTTGGTGTCTTGCTGCAAAAGTTGGAGAATCCAGCATTGCGCGCTTGCTTAAAAGTGCACTCTAACAAGGTCTGTCTTTGTCATTTATCAAATATCAAACTTATCTGTTGTAACAATCTTCTGTAATTGGCTTTCAGGTCATCTGCATTGTTCATTTGCTTTAGTGATTGATATTATTACTTTGAATTATTTTAAACTTTCCTAGGGTGGGCTGGTGGGGAATGATTAGTTTGGATTTGTCCTAAACATGGTCTTCTTGTTGATGGAATGAGGAATTTGGAAAAGAATGGCGTGGTGAGGGGAGATTAATGAGCTAAACATGAGATGTTTGAGTGAATTAAAGCAGTTGAGGTAGAATGTGGATGTTATGAAGATGCTGAGGAGGAATTGAGGAACTTTAGCTGTGAAATTTGTTGTGAGGGGATTAATTGTAAGTTGTAACATTATCCTTTCCAACAGGATGGAGGTTCAAATCAAGGTTGACATATGAATCATTGCATCAAAATCTGACAAAAATGTATTTTTTGTGGCTGATTTTGTGATTGTTGGATGGCTGTGATCCATATGTTTGTACCACCACACAAACAATCTCTTAGAGTTCCAATTGAGAAATGGAAAAATCATGTGTTATATAACTTACAAGTGCAGGACTTTCTTGGTGGATGTATTTTTCTGAAACTTGCACATTTCAAGGTGTAGTGAATGGAAAGTTCAGGGCTTATGTGAACACGAAATGAAGAAATTGATCCA
>CATIWR010217289.1:0-39540 GCA_949677035.1 Omphalea diandra
ATATATATATATATATATATATATATATATATATATATATCTCTTTCTCTCTCTCTCTCTCTCTTAAACTTTATTTGTTTTGAAATTCTCTTAAATCACCATTTCATTTTTATAATTTTGAAACATTTTACATTAACTGAAATTAAAGTAATTATGAAATATTTATCTTTTTTATAGTTATTATTAGATCAATTATGGTATGTTTAATACTTAGCATTAAATAATATCAAATCTTTGAAGTTGAATAATTGGCTTTAATTAATTTACATATAAATAAATAATTAGAAAAAAGTGTTTTGTGTATAAGGCAAAAATTTTTTAAATTATTCATTTTAAAAAGATTTTATAAATATTCTTTTAATTTTAAGATAGTTTTAAATTATAAAATTTTAATATTTATAATTTTATAAGGATAAGAAAGTTGAATGAATTCATGGTCCAAATTATTCGTATTGCTTAAGATATATGTATTTTCAAATTTATCTTTAAAAATTAATTTTAATAAGTATACAAATTAAAATTAATTTAAAAATTTAAAGATAAAAAATAGAAAAATAACTCTAAGAGCTTTAAAAAAATATATATTTTTTTATATTTTGTATGTATAAATATAATATTTGTCATAAAAATAGATCAAATGCATAAATATTACTCATTTTATTACAATAATAAAAAGCATTTATAAAATGTAATAATCCTTAAAATTTTTTATCCCAAAATGTTTCTCACTTCTTTAAAGGATAGGTTCGGTATTTAGAAACAACAATTTTAGACATCTATTTAAAATTTTTCATTCCCTGTTTCAAAAGCGAAAAAATTATCATTCCCAATCCAAGTATTAAACGTGTAATTTTCATTTCTGTTTCCCAGGAAAACAAAATTCTCATTCCAAATCCAAGTATCAAAAGTGTGATCAAGGACAATGAGAGTGGATTGGAAATAGGGTAGAAATTAGTTGTAAATAGGTAGAAATTAGTTGTAAATTTGTGCGCGAGATAATTATAAAAATAAAATTTAAATAAAATTTATTTTTATTTTTATTAAGTTATTAATTATTATTTTATTAAAAATTATTATTAAATAAGTAAATAATAAAATAAAATTTTTAAAATTTATAATTATTTAGAGACGTAATTGTAACAAAAAGTTATCTATTAATTCATATTTTTAATTTTATGTGACATAATTTTAAGAAAAATTTATTAAATTTGAATAAAATAATTTATGATAATCAATCAAAACAAAAGATTATATATTGATTTCATAGCGTTCAATCTTATGTAAACAATTTCAAAAGAAATTTTATTAAATTTAAATAAAGTAATTCAAGCTAATCAATTAAATTAATAATATTAAGTGTTTCGTTATAAAAATTAATAGATAATTTCAATTTATATATGCATATGTGAGATAATTATAATAAAAAATTATCTGTTAATTAATATATTTAATCTTGCGTAATATAGTTTTAAGAGAAAATTTGTTAAATTTAAACAAAATAATTATAATAATTTATTACGTAGCATTTGTATACTCAATATTTTGAATAATCAATATAATGAATTTAAATCTTAACTTTTCATTTAAAATTGTTATTTTTAGATATTTTTAATTTCATATGAAGAAGTTGTTTAGAATTTTTATTTTAAAATTTTTTGGCTTTCTGTTCAAAAATTTTTTGTAATATGATCTCAGTTTTTTATTTAAAAATTTACTGTTTAAAATTTTTAATTTCCTATTTGGAAGGTCTTTTTATATGGTAATTCATATTTAGAATTCCTATTTAGAATCAATATATTATTAATTTCAATCTTAAAGTTAGTTCTAATGTATTGTTTGTCATTTATCAAATAACTATATGTAATATAATCACATATTATTATTTTATATTATATTATAGAAAATTGTCATATCAAAAAATATTTTTAAATAGAAAACTAGAAAGTTAAACTACCATAATAAAATATTTCTAAATTAGAAATTTTAAAATTTTAAAAATAAAAATTATATTGTATTATATTATATAAAAATTATATTTATTTAATTTTATATTATAGTAAGACTGTCACATCAAAAAAAAATATTTCTAAATAGAAAACTATAAAAGTTCAACTATCATAGTAAAAGAATTTCCAAATTAGAATTCAACAATTTTAAAAATAAAATTCTGAATATGAAGTTAAGTTTATATAAAAAATATTATCATTAAAAAATTAAAAAATTTTAAAAAATTAAGAAATAAAAATTTCTAATTTTTAAACATAAGATTAAAAACTTAAAAAGTACAAATTCTAAACAATAAATCAAAATATTTTGAATAAAATTAAAAAAATCCTAAAACGTGAAAATTTTAGAATAAAAAATTAAAAAAATCTAAAAAGTATAAATTCTAAATAGAAAATCAAAATTTAAAATAAATTTATTGTTTATTTAAATTCTAAATATATAAGAATAAATGACAGTGCAATTGATTATAAGAAATTATTTTATTCAAATTTAATAAATTTTTTCTTAAAATTGTGTTACACAATATTAAAAATAAAAATTAATAAATAATCTTTTGTTATAATTACTTGACATATGTATATATAATTTTCAATTATCAATTAGTTTTATTTTTTATTATGAAATACTTAAAATTATTTATTTGGTTGATAATAAGTAATTAATTTGTTTAGATTCAATAATTTTTCTTTTAAAATTGTATCACATAAAATTGAAAGTATAAATTAATAGATAATTTTTTGTTACAATTAACTTTATAAATAGTTAAATTCTGAGAATTTTATTTTATTTATTTGGTAATAACTTTATAAAATAATAATTAAATTTTAATTATTATTTATATATTAATTTTAATCAATTAATTAATTGATAAATAATCTAATAAACTATATTAAATTTATTTAAAATTTATTATTATAATCATACCATATAATGTGCTGATTCACAATTAATTTTTATGTATGATAGTTTTCTATAACATAATTTAAAATAATAATATGCAACTATATTATACATCATTATTTGAAAAATGATAAATAATTGTCTAAATTTAATTTTGAGAGTGAAATTAATAATATGTATTGATTTCTCTTAATGTTCAAAAGATTTGATGAGTCACCGGTCCTCACCAACAAGAACATTCAATTAATTTAATTTAATTTAATTTTATTAAATTACATTATTTAAATTTTATATTTAAAATTGAATTAAATTATTCTTCAAAAATAATAATATTAACTAAATAAATTATATACTTATAAATTAAATTCATAAAATTTTGATTCAGTTTAATTTTACAATTATATATATTTAAGATTAATTTAATTTTTAATAAAACTGATTCATTTAATTTTTATATTAAACGCAAACTAAAAATTATAATTTTTTAAATTAAACTAAATTAATTAAATTATAATAAAAAAATTAGGCCAAACAAACAATATTGATTCGATTTGGATGATTTATGCTCACACGCACAAACAAATCCATCCATAGGGTCGAATAAAACACAAAAATGCCCGAGTCTACCATGTTGTCACCAACACAGCTCTAATTACATAGGCAAAGTGTCGGTGCTATACCCCATCTTTGTTTGTATAATAATTACGTCTGTCTCGGCCGCGTTTCTACAAATGCCTCTCTTACATATTCCCATATTCGCACGCCCATGTTTGTAAATGCTGATCTGTAGAAAAAATTTTCAGCAGTAGCCCTTTATATGTGTATATATAGCCCAGGTCCTCTGCTTGTTTACCTGTCTCTTTGTACCACATTTCTTTCTCTTGTGATGTTTTTTCATGATCACAATGGCTGTCTTTCTTTGTTTTATTTTCTTTCTCATCTCATCTGCAGCTGCAACCGCTTGCGATCGCTGTGTCCACCAAAGCAAGGCTGCATATTTCTCGAAAGTCTCTGCACTTTCTTGTAAGTCTTTTTTTTGCCCCCCTCTTGTTTAATTTTCCTTGGCAATCTATTTCATGGTTTGACTGAAAAACAAAATTAGCTAATAGTCAGATGATATTTTCTTGGGATTTTTAGTGGGTAGTCTTTGTTTTATGGTTTTGGCTCAGCTGGAGCTTGTGGGTATGGTTCCATGGCATTAGGCTGCAATAGTGCACACCTTGCTGCTGGTATTCCTACTCTTTACAAAGATGGTGCTGGTTGTGGTGCCTGCTTTCAGTGTTAGAAAATTTAGACCTTAAATTTTTGTTTTCATTTACTATATAATTAATTTGTTGCTTTTTGTTTAATTTATTTTAACCCATTAATTTAATTTTAACTCTTAAAAGAATATTCTCACATATTTCTCTTTATAATTCATTTAATATTTTTATTAATATTATATTATTAACATATTTTACATATTACACCTATATTTTATTTCACACTTATCATTATATACTCATGTATTAATTTTTAATATATTAATAAATTTAACATATTATTTTATTAATAAACTTATCATAATATACCATATTTATTTTTTATAAAATTATAATATATTAATATTGAAAAAAGACATTAAAGTAGATTTATTAATTAAACATAAAATTACATATAGAAATTAAAATTAAGTACTGCACTCGACAATTAATAAAAAACATACACAATTAAAAATAGGTGATAAGAGTTTGTATTTATAGGGATATCTAGATAGATGGTGAAAGTTTCTAAATTTTTAGATGGATAACTTTTTGGATCAATATTCAACAATAAAGTTTGTATTTATAGGCAAACTAATTACAAATTCATAAAGTTGAAAAATCCATCTAATGTCTTGGATTATTAGGAAATTCATCCAATGGTTGAAATTTTAAAAAAAGAAAGAAAGAAATTTCTTATTGTGACATTGTCTTCTTTTAAAAAGTTGATTAAATAATGGTGGAATTAATGTAATGGTTTAGATTATCAAAAAATTTATCCAATGGTTGAAATTAAAATAAAAAGATATTTTTTATCATAACATTTATTTTCTTTTGAAAAGTTCATTAAATAATAACAAAATCAATGCAATAGTTTAGATTGTCAAGAAATTCATGTAATGATTAAAACATTAAAACAAAAAGTTCCTTACCATGACATTTATCCTTTTTTAAAAATTGGCTAGATAATGACAAAGTCAATCTAATGGTTTAGATTATTAAAAAATTCATCCAACGCTCTAAATTTTTTTAAAAAAAATAATATGCTTAGACTATCATTTGTCTTCTTACAACAAGTTATAAATAAGAGGCATACCATTATGAACTACGCACATCCAAACACATCCAACAAGTTATAAATATGAGACATATGATTAAAAATATCTATTCGATCCTCTAGGTATAATGCTGCTGAAGATGTGCTTTTAAGTCAAATTTATATAGAACTTTCTCAAGATTCAATTATTGGTGTATGTCAATATGTAGATTGCTTTTGGTCTCGAGTTGAAGATAAATGTAATCAAGAAAAAATGAACAGTTGAGGGAAATGTAGCAAATGCTCATTGCAATGTTGAATGCACACTACTGAGAAAGCTATTAGCCAATTGAATAGGTGCTTTAGACAAATTGAAAATATGCATCCCAGTGGTGTTTCAAACCATTGTAAGTACTTTAATATAAATATTTTTATTAATTTCTCTATCATTTTTAGTTGCTAATATTATTTTTTTTTTATAATATATTGAAGTTAAGTCAAGCAAAAACATTACTTATAGAAGATGTGTATTATAAAAGAGGTTTTAAATTTAATCACGTTTGGCACATACTTAAAAGTTTTGAAAATTTTAAAATCTATCACATTGAGAGGAAAGTTTCTTGTAAAGGAAATATGAATGTTTCATCAAGATTTGAGAATTGTATTTGAAAAGCTTCACTCTTAGACTCTCTTGAACTGTCATCATTTAATATTGATTTGAATTCTCCTGATGTACGTGATTTTTCTTTTGGACGACTAATTAGAGTGAAGAAATGCAAAATTGTAGAGAAAACAATATTAGAAATGGAGAAACTTAAAGAAGAAAATCAAAATGTCTTAAATATGTTGCAAATGGCAAACATGCATGCAAAGGGATAAGCATTTATTCTTGAAGGAATTTAAGAAAGAAAATAAAATTTTACTTCAAGATGTCAATTTTATCATAGATTCAAAGTTTGTGTGTATATTCTAGCTAAACAAAAGAGGATTGTACATAAAGAGCTCAATAACAATCATCAACACCACCTCCTACATGTAATGATTTTTCTTATATTTTTAATGATATTGGTAAATCTAGATCCAGACAACCCACTCTAGATTTGGAACCACCAATATCATTGAAAAGATAAGAAAAATTATTAGATGTAGGAAGTGATGGTAGAGGTGGTGGTTGTTGAGCTCTTTTACGCACAGTCATCCTTTGTTCAGTTAGAATATATGCACAAAATTTTGAACTTGTGATAGATAAGTAAAATTTTATTTTCTTCCTTAAATTCCTTCAAGCATAAATGTTTGTCCTCTACGTGTTTTCCATTTACAACATATTTAAGTCTCTCCACTTATGATGCTATATGGTCATCTTGTTTTTTCTTCAATTTTGCTTTCTTCACTCTAATTGGTCGTCCAAAAGAACCATTTACATTAGGAAAATTCAAATCAATATTAAATGATGATAGTCCATAAGAGTCTGGGAGTGGAGTTTCTAAAGTAGGATTCTCAAACTATAATGCAACATTCATATTTTCTTTATGAGAAACTTGCTTCTCAGTGTGGTAGTCTTTAAATTTTTCAAAATTTTTAAGTATATGACAAACATGATCAAATTTAAAATCTTTTTTATCATGCACATCTTCCATAAGTAATGCTTTTGCTCAATTTAATTGCAATACATTATAAAAACAAGATTAAAAATAATATTGGCAATTGAAAATAATAGAAAAATTAATAAAAATATTTATATTAAAGTACTTACAATACCTTAATTTGAAGCACCACTGGGATCAACAGCTTTCTCAGTAGTGTGCATTTGGCATTGCAATAAACATTTGCTATGCTCCCCCAACTATTTATTTTTTCTTGATTATATTTATCTTTAACTTGAGATCAAAAGTGTTCTGAAGACTAATGAACACCAACAATTGGATCTAGAGAAATTTCCATGTAAGGTTGGTGTAAAAGCACATCTTCAACAACATTATAGCTAGAGGATCTAATAGACATTTTTTAATGATATACCTCTTATTTATAACTTCTTGTATTTGTTTGGATGTGTGTAGTTTATAGTGGTATGCTTGTTATTTATAACTTATTGTAAGAAGATAAATGATAATCTAAGCATATGATTTTTTTTTATTTGAACCGTAGGATGAATTTCTTGATAATCGAAATCATTATATTGACTCTATCATTATCTAATCAACTTTTTTAAAAGAAGATAATTGTCATGATACGAAATATGCTTTTTTTAAAAAAAATTTCATTCATTGGATGAATTTCTTGATAATCTAAACTATTATATTGACTTAGTTATTATCTAATCAACTTTTTAAAAGAAGTCAAATGTCATGAAAAAGAATTTTTAAAAAAATTTTAATCATGGATTTCCTAATAATTTAAACCGTGACATTGACTCTACCATTATATAATCAACTTTTTTAAAAGAAGACAAATGTCATAATAAGGACTATCTTTTTTTTTTTTCCTCCAAATTTCAACAATTGAATGAATTTCCTGATAATTAAGACATTGGATGGATTTTTTTCTCTTTTATCAACTTGTAATCAATTTGCCTATAAATACAAATCCTATTGCTGAATTGCTGAATGTGTATCCAAAAAGTTGTTAATCTCAAAATTTAGAAACCTTCATCACCTATCTAGATATCCCTACAAATACAAACCTTTATCAACTATTTTTTTATTGTGTATTCTTATTATTTATTGTCGAGTGTAATATTTAATTTTAATTTCTATATGTAATTTTTATGTTTAAGTAATAAATCTATTTTTAATGTCTTTTGTCCATATTAATATATTGTATTTTTTATAAAAAATAAATATGGTGTATTGTGATAAGTGTAGAAATAAAATAATGTGTTAAATGTATTAATATATTAAAGACTTATTGACTCATAAAATCCAAATCATTTTGAATTTTGACAAAATTAGTCAATCCTTTTAATTTTGACAAAATTAGCCAAAAATAATAAAATTTTGGCAAATATAGCGACAATTCAAATTACGCAAAATAGAATGATGTGTCATGTTAAAATATTGAATTAAAATAATGTTAATTGATATTAATAACTAATGTTAATTAATTTTATTATGTTTTTCTAAAAATTTATGCTAGCTAGTTTGTTACGTTACGTGATATAATATTATATTTTGATTAATTTGAATTTTGGTTAGATTTGTCAAAATTTTATTAGTTTTAGATAATTTTGTCAAAATTAAAAGAGTTGATCAAATTTGACAAAATTCGAAAAAGATTAGATTTTAGAAGTCAATAAAGATATATTAACTATTTATTGAAAATTAGTATATGAGTGTATAATGACAAGTGTGAAATATAATATGAGTATAATGTATAAAATATAAAAATAACATAATACTAGTAAAAAGAAGTATTAAATGAGTTATTTAAAAAAATATGTGAATAATATTTTTTTTAGAGCTAAAAAGGAGTAATGGGTTGAAATAAATTTAATGTAAAAACTATATTTTATAGTAAATTTTGCTATATTTTAGAGTTATGGATAGTAGATGGTCTTATTAGCGGAGCCTTGAGGGCCATGGCTAACAATAGTACGGATGAAGACATTTTGAGACATTGAGATTGTGAACGTGGAGGTACTAGTTCACACTATTATTTTCTGATATTATTATGATTGCATACACCGACTGTAGCAAGTATTATCCATTTTAATTAACATCTCTCTTTAACCCACTAAAGAAACTTAGCATTGCATAAAATATGAACTAATTAAAGTTATTGCTCAATTGAATAATTAATCAATTTCATCTTAGATGTGATGGTTTCTTCTACTGATGGTTTAGTTTCATCAACCAAAACAATTAAATAAATCATTGCGACTTTGGCCAACACTGTTTATAAAATGGCTGGATCACTGTAGTGGGACAAAGAGCTAAGCGTATTAGTTGCAGTCAAATATTTAAAAGCATTGTCCATAGAATCGTAGGTCACATAATTATTCAAATATACTCAATAACAAAAGGCCAAAATTAGGTATAACAATGTCACAACCCTATTTAGATCGTGATTAACGCTAGAGAATGGGTAGGTTTAAGGTCTTCGAAACCTATGACAAACTTATTTCATTTTGTTTTCAGTTAATCTTTAATTAATAATTATTTCAATTTAACAAGAATAATACGTAACATCTACCATAATTTACATATATAATAAAGTTCATGTGATACATCATTAATCGATTATTGAAAAAGATGGATTTAATTTCTACAATCCATGCTAACTTGACAAAAATGAACATAGTATTGAAATGCACAATATTTATCAATATACAAATCTTATTACACCAAACTATGGAATTCGAAAATTTGAATAGATTAGAAATATATATTATATAGTATGTCTATGCGGATGAAGGTCTACGAGACTGCCAAAATATCTATTAAATCAGCCATTACTTGAAAAATTAGTTGAAACTGTTAGTCTAGAGAGTGAGATAATATTATATATTTCTATAACCTATTACGTTAACACACATTATGCATTAATATATATATATATATATATATATATATATATATATATATATATATATCTATATAATCAACAAAGTCAAACATATGGGATGGGAATAAAAGCATAATCCTATACTCTAATACTAGTAGTCATTAGACTATCTTATTCCAAATTGATTAGCACCCAAAGAGCAAGTTCGATTAGGGTAACTAATCAGTTCACTTATTCTAATGTATCATCACCCAAAAATCAAGTTCGACCAAGGTGTTCATAATCTCATCATATCGTAGTGTTTTAATATCATAAACCTAAATAGCAAGCTCAAACTGGACACCAGTCAATCACTATTACTTATATCAGATCATACCAGTGTGCACTCAATCTTGATGTAACTCATTAGGTGGCATGTTTTGTTAATTCTCTCAATCCACAATCACATCAATGTCAAAAATTGTTCACATCAATATCACAATTTATTATACACACATATAAACATATAATGTAACACCAATAATAATATTAATATGCAAGAGAAGTGAGGTTAAGCTAGTTTGCCATAAAAAGTATATAATATTATCTCACAAAATGTTGAAGTTAGTGAAATGCTCTCACAGTTCTAGTGGTGCGAACTGGGTGGCATGAGAGTACAAATAACAAAATAATTTAATTGAATCAATATGAAATATTATCTCTAGTCTAACTTGTAAAATTATTATTGTTCCTAAATCCTCATTTTAATTCTCTCTGAAATTTGTAACAAAATTTCGACAATATCTCCCCTAAAATTGGATATAAACCTCCATAAAATGAGTTAATTTCCTATAAAAACACTTCAGTAATATATTTCAACATCATTCAATTTATGTCAGGTCTCCAAACTTCTCATATACCAAACCAAGCACATTATATAATCCAATAATTAATAATTCTCAATTTATCAACATAATCCTCCATATAATTTTCAATAACTACAAATACTCAAAAAAATAATAATTAACTTAATAACTATTCCAACACATTATTTTATTTTTTGATTAATCGATAATATTCTTCAATAATTATATAACTAATAACATATTTCAATTAAACTAATCAATTACATTAATCAAATAATTGTAAACAATATATCCTAATTCTCAATAATAAATTAAATATATATGAATTACATTACTTAATGCGAATTACTCAAATCTTTATTAGGCTTGAGATATTAATTAAATAATTAAAGATAACTAGTAAATCAAGTGTGTGTGTGTGTGTATAATTTAGTCAATCTAACTACTAGTTAAATTATTTTCTTTAATTCATTATCTTGTGCATAATTCCCAATATAATTCTCCAATTTACATGCGATATGAATATAGTTATGACTAGTGCTATAAAACGGACAACTCTATGTTCCCTGACTAAGCACCTGCCCTCTTACTACTCATACCAATAGAAGATTAGCAGTGAGCGAAGGATATAAGGATAGAAGAAGAAATTAGAGATAAATGTAAGAACCTTAGGCACAAGAGTGTTTAGAAAGGCATAGTTTATTAAACAAGAGGTAGTCTCTCTCTCTCTTTATCTCTCTCTCTCTCTCTTTCTCTCTCTGCCTTGCAAATACAAACTTATGCTTTTTATATAGAGGGAGCTTACAAGCATATTGCACACTAATTATTTCAAGAGATAAGATTAGAAGGAATCTTATGTTCGCTGAATAACAAACTAAAGCACTAAAACACATAAAAGTAAAGCACTAACAAATACATCACACTTATTTTACATATGTCTTTAGACAGTTGGAAGTCACTTGATAATGGGCTCATGTGATAGTGATATGTTCATGTAGTGATATCCTGAGTCATCATTGTTAATGAAACCTTTATTTGTGGGGTCTTCATGTTTCATGTAATAATCATATAGGTTATGAGAATCTGGTTATGAAATATAATATTTAGCGGATAAGTCACTTTGGAGACATTGTGGAGTGAATGTCTCAATCCACTTTCTTTTGTTTGTCATTAATTATTTGTGATAACCATATGGAAGAAAATCTCATAGAGCATCTTATGATCATAAAGGCCATATTTCTTTTGGAATCACTTGGTTCTGTTGGCACATGTATATATGGAATTCTCAAAATTCACTATGGTGGTCCAAAGCATCACATAGTGAAAACTAGTTTTCTCCATAGACATGAAACACTAACATTGGCTTTGTCCCTATAGTCCTTACAAAGCAAGGTCTGTGAAAGGTAGGGATAACTTTTTTATTAAGAACTGTCTATAGTTCATAATACTTAAACCTTGTACCGCAAAATATAATCCATTGATCTAAGGATTGGAACCATTCAAGAAAAGTTACCATATGAGTTTTATTTCTTTGTCCTTTCTTCAATTCTGTTAGGTAAGACCAAAAGTGATGAGGCCTTATTTCCAATGCTATGGTGTACAGGTGATAAAAATACCATAGAAAAGAGAGAAATTTTTCTGGCCATTTCTAAGAACCATCATTTCCTGTAGAGAAATCCAAAAAACTATAAATTTCAAGGAAAAGGTATTCTATATGAAAACCAAGGATATTGAGGAAAATGTGTCCAAATTATGTTACAAGAAGGGATTGGTATGAAAGGACATGTTTTCTAGCAAGCTAATTGATTTTAGTGTAGGTGGTAGGAAATTAAACTTTAGGTGGTTATCCTCTTTGCAAGTAGGGTTGAGGGTTTAATGAGGGCGAGGTTGATGAGGCCATGTAAAAGAGAGGGATAACCTTATCAAGTTGGATAAAAGTTATAAGTTGTGGTTTGGATAGAAAATCTAGTATTAGATTCTTATCTCATTTTATATGCTCAACATCGAAGGTATACTTACTAAACTATTCTTGTCATCTGAGCAACTATGGATGTGGCACATTCTATCCCTTAGACTCTAGCATCTTAGGAAAAGATGAACAATCCATAAGCACAACGAAATGATGACTAATACGATGGGATTCAAAATTTTTTTTTTTATCCTTTTCTTTACAACTAAGATTTCTTGGAATGTGGAATGATGGTAGAGCTTAGAATCTTTGAATTTTTCATTTGAAAAAGCACATATTCTCTTTTGTTGGTCTTTTTCTTCTAAGAGAATGACATTCCAACAATGGTCATTAGTATCTATTTGTAAAATCCTTTTTTCTTGTAGAAGGAATTTAAAGAGGTGGCAAATTTTGCATCTATTCTTTAAGAATCTTTACAATTATTGTTTGAGCATCTATCCATAGTGGAGGATCTTTCTTTAGCATCTTCTTTAGTGGATTTGCTTTCCTCGTGAAGTAGGGAATAAAGTCTCTGAGATAGTTGGCAATTCCAAGGAACTGTTGGATTTGCTTATAAGTGAGATTTTTGTTTGGGAACTTTAATAATTCTACTCCAATATTTGGTCCCAACTCGTATTGTCCATTCTGAAAGATTACACTAAGAAATTCTATCTTTATCTGAGCCACATGCGTTTTTATTGATGACAACATAACACCATATTTTTTATTAGATCAGTGAACTATGAAAGTACTTATTAATGAGTTTCATGATTTGCTGGAAAAAGTAAGATATTGTAATTATAAACTAGGGTTCTGTGAAGGATTGGCTTATATATCTTCATCATGGCTTTTTGAAACATGGATGGAGCAACTTTTAAACTAAATGACATAACTGTCCATTGATAATGCTTGTTTGGGATATAAAAAACTATTTTATAATGATCCTTTGATTTAATTCCAAGCTACCAAAATCCTACTTTAAGATCAAATTTTGAAAAATATTTAGCCTATGACAAATGAATAAACAAAGATAAAATTTTTGGTAGAGGGAATTTATTATCCTCTAAAAAATGATTTAAACGTTAATATTCAATGGCTAATCTCTTTTTCCCTTAAATTTACTCAGATCTTTTTTTAACATAAAAGACATGACATGCCCAATCTGACTTGGTGGGTTTAATTATGTTTGGGCTAGGAGTTGAGAACATTTTTGGTAGGCTAAGGCTAAGTCTTATGGGCTCATTCCTAGATGGGTTGCTTTGGTTAAATTGATGTCTTATTTTGTTTGAAAGGTAGTGAAATGAAAAAAATCTAGATTGGCCCAGAATGGGCTAGAGTGTTTGGACAAGAATTCTATGTGTTTATTGGCACAACAATGGGATTAGATGTCTTATTTGATCGAGGTGAATAGTGTTTGGGCGATAAACAAGGAATTAACTATGGTGTAAGGTTGGAAATAGTTTTTGAACTTGATCAAATCCAATAACTAAATCCTTATGAAAAAGAGAGAAATTGAGGAGTTTGGTGTGAATGGTACAACTAAGGAAGAATTAGATTGTAATAGGAGTTGTTGTGATTAAATTAGTGTGAAATAGTTCACTAGTTGCAACTTTGAAATACTTCTTATGAGACTTCTAATACCTTGTAGGAAGAACTTTAGAGTTCATCATCGACAAATGAGCTCCAATATTTATAAACGTAATATCTTTGATTGGCTTTGCATACTTTTCTGGAAAAATATGAACATAAGCCAAAGGAACTTGATGCCTTGTTATAATTTCCTTTTGCTCTAGTATTTCCAAGGGACAAGAGGAAAGTTGAGTCATCATATTGATTGAATGAAAATGTGCTCCATCTTTTTCTTTATAAAACTCATCTTCTAAAGAAGAAGAATCCTGCATAGCAAAAACTATATATGGAGAGGTTTCATCATTAACAGAGAAAAGCGATTCTATGTCTGCATCTTTTAGATCTACTATTGTAGAAATTTGAATATGCTGAAGCATCTTTGCTGCATGCTTTGGTTTGGTTAGACAATTTTTAGCAAAATGAGCTTTCTTTCTACCAAAAAACATCTATGAAACTTGTTTTTTCCTTTATACTTTTTCTTCTTAAAGAAACACCATTTCTTCTTTTTTAAAGATTTGTTAGACCTATTTTTTGAAAAATTGAAGTAGTGTTTCTTCTTTTTTGAGGGATAATAACAATTCTTCAAATCACTACTACATTTGATAAGAACGTCTGATCTCTTGCATGAACTATTGAGAGACAAATTCTTTTGTCTATCCAACATTTGAGCAATGATCTTCCTGTGTTCACAAAGTCTTTATAATGCCTGTAACATTATTTGATAAATTTCTCCAACTAATGGATCATTCACTGATTTTTCTTTTTGTTGAATTATGTTTTGCATGGATGTTACCAATGTATTAGGGAGAGAAGTAATAAAGGCTTGCTTCATATATGGATTAGCCCATCCAATAAGTTGATAAAACTTCTTTGACATTCTTTAAAAATGGATATCTAAATCATCCTTTAGCAAAGAACAACACCTCATATTGAAATTCTTTTTGTTGGTTATCTTTATATGATCTTGAACGTTTTCCAAAAATTCATAAGAGAAATAAGCTAAGAACTTTATAACACTATTATACTATACCAGCTTGAGTTTGGTATATTCATCCATTATTGTATGCCAAACTTGAAGTTTTCTTATAAGCCTTGTCATAAATTCTTCTAAGGCTTTTTAGAGAGTCATATTAGGCTTTTGCATCTGAGTATCAATCCATGCCTTGTATTCTTGTATTTTGTCTCCATAGAGAGTTGGGGACACATCATCAAGAGAAAACCACTGTCTTCTAGTTGGAGGGATTTAAGGTTTAGTTAGGGCTGTTTCTGTTTCCATTTATTCTAGTGGATCAATAGTATAAGAAAGATTGTTTATTGACTATTGATTTTGAAAAGAAGGATCAGCCATAAACTGAGCTAGCATTTTTGGAACTTTTTCATCATTAGTTTCTTCAAAAGACTTAGATTCTGAAGAAGATTCTAATGAGTCATTCTGTTGAGAATAGGAATTGACCATAGAAAAAGAAGGAATAAAGGTTGTGGCTTTGTCTAGGTACTAGGTAATTAGGTTTATCATCATGACTTTTTGAGGATCTTGAGGATTTGAGGAAGGTTTTTCAATGGATTCAGTGGAAAAGGACATTTGCATGGAGATGCCTTTTGTTAGTTTTAGAGTAGTACAAGTTCATGTTGCATGGGGAACTTTACTGACTTTAACTTTATATTATTCTAGGTCTGCATTTGTAGGGTTGTAAAGAGATATAGATGTAAGTTTGTATGGTTGAAAGGTTGAGGAAAGTATATCAATGTGATCAAAAGGTTTAGGGGGAGTCGAAAAAGATTCATTCTTATATCTTTCTCGATTCGAGAAAATTATCCTTCGATCTTTGAATCTTAATTGCCTTTTGACTGAAATTAGCATAATAAGTTTTATGTTTAATCATTCTTATTGGCTTATTATGTCTTTCTTTAAGATGGGATTATAAACTCAACATGAGTGACTGTACATCCTATTGATGTTGTGGCGATTTTGTATTGATCTGATACACCTGAATAAAGACTTGTTCTACCTTGGTCTCAATCTTCTTGAGAAGATGAATTTGTTCCTGGGCATTTTTAAACTACCAATTAAGTACTACTTCTATAGGTGTGATATGCAAAGGTTGACCTTTGGAATCTACTCCAAATGGGTTTTTTTTTTTTTTTTTTTTTTTTTTTTTTTTTTTTTATAGATGCAACATCCCTAACATTGGTTACTAGATTGGTATGGTCTGTAAGAGGTGTAAATTCCTTTTTAAAGTTTGAATAAAAAGGTTGGTACATGTATATTTGGCAGATAGGTTGAATGGGTGGGAAAATGGGAGAAAGGGCAGATTCGTTCTTTATCCATTCTAAGGTTTATTTGTAACATAGTAAGGGAAGTTTAGTGGTTGAAGGTGTTTTTGATGGAGGAGTGTGTGGAGGAGGTCTATACTGGAGAAGGAAATCATACTTCCTCGAAGGTTTGCCAAGGAGTCCTATAGAAGGATCACCATCTTCATATCTCCCTTTGAGATCTTTCTCTAAACAATTTCCCTATTACTTCTTTCTTATTGACTTCTTTGGTTCATCATCTTCATCTGAATCATAATAATAATTTTCACAATAATAAGTGTCAAAATAACAAGAATTATTGGAAGCCTTATAAGAAGTATTTCAGAGCTGCAAATGGTGAAGTATTTCATATTGATTTAATCACAACAACTCCTATTACAATCCAATTCTTCCCTGGTTGTACCATTCATACCAAACTCCTTGGTTCCTTTCTTCCCGATAAGGATTTTGTTATTGGATTTGATCTCTATTTAAGACTTGTAAAACTTATAATTTTTCCAATAGGCATTAAGTTCAAAAACTATTTTCAGCCTTACACCACAATTAATTTCCTATTTATGGCCCAAACATTATTCTCCTTTATCCAACAAAACATCTAAACCCATTGTTGTGCTAGTAGCCATATAGAACTCTTATCCAAATAGTTCAGCCCATTATGGATCAATCTAGATTTCTTCATTTCACTATCCTTTAAACAAAATGAAGACATCAACTCAAACAAAATAACTCATCCAAGAATGAGCCCATAAGACTTAGCGTTAGCTTACCAAGAATGTTCTCAACTCCAAGCCTAAAACATAATTGAACCCATCATATCAGATTGAGCATATCGAGCCTTTTATGTCAATAAAAGATCTAAGCAAATTTGAAGGAAAAAGAGATTAGTCATTGATTATCAACTTTTAAATCATTTTTTAAAGGATGATAAATTCCTGTTAGGATCAAAGGCTTACCACTATGCCAAAAGTCATAGTTGTTAGCGAAGATGGAACTCTATTTTCTTATACTTGCTTAGTAGCCAGCGCCGCGTTTCGAATACACATCGGTGGCAGGATGTTAGACTTAGAACTCCAGGCCTCCACCCAACAATCCTCCCTCAGCACCTGTTAGCCACTTGTTACAGTAGCATGCCTTCTAGGGGATTCAAACCTGTGACCTGCTTTGGTACCAATTGTTAGGATCAAATGCTTACCACTACGCTAAAAGCCATAGCTGTTAGCGAAGGCGCAACTCTATTTCCTTATTCTTATGTAGTAGCTAACGCCTTGTTTCGAATGCACACTGGTGGCAGGATGCTGGGCTTGGCCCTCCTGGCCTCTACCTAACAATTCCTTCTCGCAAAAATTTCATCTTTATTTTTTCATCTATCATAGGCTAAATATTTTTCAAAGTTTGATCTTAAAGCAAGATTGTGGTAGCTTAGAATTAAACTATAGGAACGTCATAAAGCAACTTTTTGTATCCCAAATAGGTATTATCAATGGACGTTTATGCCATTTGGTCTCAAAGTTGCTTTATCTTTGTTTTAGAAAGCTATGATCAAGATATTGAGCCAATCCTTCATAGCACCTTGGTTTACATTGATGATATCTTACCTTTTTTAGTAGATTAAAAATCTCATCAATAAGTACTTTTGCAATTTATTGATCTAACAAAAAAGCATGGTGTTATGTTGTCATCAATAAAAATACATGTGGCTCAGACAAAGATAGAATTTCTTGGTATGATCTTTTAGAATGGACAATACAAGTTAAGACCGCATATTGAGGCATAATTATTAAAGTTTCCAAATAAAGATCTCATTCATAAACAAATCCAACAGTTCCTTGACATTGATAACTATCTCAAAAACTTTGTTCTCCATCTCACGAGGAAAGCAAATCCACTAAGGCAAATGGTAAAACAAGATCCTCGACCATGGATAGATGCTCAAACAATAAATGTAAAGATTCTTAAAAAAGAGATGTAAAATTTGTCACCTCTTCATATTCCTTTTACAACAAAAAGGATTTTGTAGACAAATGTTAGTGACTATTATTGGTGTACCATTCTCTTAGAAGAAAGAGACAAATAAAAGAGAATATGTGTTTTTTGCAAGTGGAAAATTCAAAGATTCTGAGCTCTACTATCATTCAACATTCAAGAAAATCTTAGTTATAAAGAATGGAATAAAAAAGTTTGAATTCCATTTTATTGGTCATCATTTCACTATCCTTATGGACTATTCATCATTTCCTAAGATGTTAGAGTTTAAGGGAAAAAATGTGCCACATCCACAACTATTCAAATGGAAAGAATGGTTTAACAGGTATACCTTTGATGTTGAGCATATAAAAGGAGATAAAAATCTGATACCAGATTTCCTATCCAGACCACAACCCATAACTCCCATCCAACTTGATAAGGTTATCCCTTTCTTTTACATGGCCTCATCAACCTCGTCGTCATCAAACCCTCAATCCTACTTGTAAAGAGCAGAACAATTTGAAGTTCAATTTCTTACCACCTATGCTAAACTCAGTGAGCTTGTTAGAAAAGAAGTCTTTTCAAACCAATCCCTTCTTGTAACACAATTTGGACCCATTTTCTTCAAACTCCTTAGTTTTCACTCAAAATACCCTTTCCTCAAAATCTATAGTTTTCTAGATTTCTCTATAAGAAATTATGGTTCTTAGAAATGGCCAAAAGAATTTCTCTCTTTTCTATGGTATTTTTGCCAGCTCTACACCATAACATTGGAAATAAAGTCATATCACTTTTTGTCTTACCTGATAGAACTGAAGAAAGGACAAAAAAATAATCCCCATATGGCAACTTTTCTTGAATGGTTCCAATCCTTGGATCAATGTATTATATTTTGCAGTGCAAGGTTTAAATATTATGAACCATAAATAACTCTTAATAAAAGAGTTATCCTTACATTTCATAGACTTTTTTTTTGCAAAGCCTGGTTGTTTTTTCCTTTTACAGAGGTGAATGAAATACTATTGAGATTAAAGGCACTCTGTTATCATGGAAAATCTTGTCATAGACGCTGTTGGACCTTCATCATCTCAACCTTTTACTTCTTCCTTAACTGTTTCCATACCTCCCACACTTTCTTTTAGAAGATCTACTTCTTCTAAAATAGACTACCTGTATGAACTCAGCTATATCCCTGATAACCAAAAAATCTAAGACACCAACATACCCTTCCTAAACCCTTATGATGCTTTTCAGAAAAATAAAGCATCTTGGACCAGATCCATCAAAGCTTTTATCAAACAAACTCCTAAGGTCATAAAAGAGTATGTACAGTCCTCAAACTTTGATCAATGTCCAATCTTGGCAACGAGAAGGAAACAATTTGTTACTTTTGAAATACCTCCAGAGTTTATACAAAAATGGGTTCTTTAAGAATACACCCATATCGATTTTGGAGCTATTCGAATAGCTGTGAGCTATCATAGAAGAAAAAGGCTACCAGTCTTTGCAAGGATTGCCTTGCTAGACAACAGGTATATCGAATACCAGCACGCAGTAATTGGAATGGTAGAAACATCTCTGAACGTAGGATCAGTGATGTTCACATTCTACCCCAACTTTAATCTGTCTCTAAATGATCCACATGTGCTTACTACTCTCAAGGTCTAGATCCAAATGACAGGAGCTCTTCAAGTAGCCTCTGCTACAACAACTACTCTACACTATCAAATTATTTATAGGATCCAAAATCATTCCATTGATCTCTCTCTCCCTCATGAGAATGAGGCCTTGCTGATAGTAGCAGATACACAAAATGCACCCACATGTATCCATATTCCTCACTAGATATCGAGGAATGAGCTATTACAGTTGCTACCAGAAACCTGGGTCACCAATTATGAGAAAATGCATGAAAATATCCAACCAGTACAATCAACAGAGCTAACTTATTACCACAAGCTAGACGGTACTATTGAAACAATGTTTTCCAGAAATCCTCTAACAAAAGAAGGTGGTGTGTTTACTACACAATTCATAATGACACCTTATGAACCAGAAGTAGGCATGCCTATTGTCTACTTTGAGAATAATGGTTCTCCTGTTTATTCGTTTGAATGAGATGGCCATTGTTTCTAGGATGAATGTAGGTGTGATGCTTATTTATATGGGTCGGATGATGAAGAGGAACCAAAAAATAAAAGGAAAGGTTGTTCTTAGGCCTTTATGTGTAAAAGATATGAAGATGGAGATCCAACTGTTGGCCTGCTGGGAGAGCCATATGGGAAATATGATTATCTTGTTAACTATGGTCCAATCCCTCAAGCTTTAGCTTCTACACCAAAGCAGCCAATTCATAAATAGCCTCACAACCAAACACTTATCTTTTGTGTCTCACAAAGCATGAAATGGATACCAAAAGCACCTAGCCTTGCGCCATAACTTTGTATGTACCAACTTACAGAAGAGGATTTCCCACTATTACCTGACCAAACCAATCTTAATACCCACCATGACTTATATAAGGAATCCCACTGGGGTAGACACTAAAGGTCAGCCATTGAGTATAACTTCGGTAGAAGCAGTAATTAATTGGCAATCAACCAATGCGCAAGCTCAAAATAGGATTCTCAGAAATATAGAATCTAAGGTGGATAAAGTGTCTCAGCAAGTTTATAAAGTTGACGAAAGACTAAATGAGCACCAGTGAGATGTTTATGAGTTAATGATTTGTATACAAATCTAGGTTGAAGAAAAGCATAAGGAGGTAATACAATTAGTAACTCAAAGGGCACAAACGGAAGAAATCTAACAAAAAGCAGTAGAAATCCAAAAGCTGAAATCTCAGCTGGAAAAAATTGAGAAGGACTTTGAAGCCTCTAAACCAAAATATCAAGATCCCTTTGAAATACCATTACCTAAAGCCTCACCAATTAAACCACCTTCCTTACATATCCCAACCACTACTGAACTTGAGCATCATGGTTTAGCTACAGACCTGTTCCACAAAAAATTAAGAGCTGGAAAATTTTCCGCTCAACCTGAGCTAAAAGACTCATCCATGCATACTGCTACTTCCATTCCATCGTAAAACAACCTCCACCAAAACCACTTGAAAACCAAATGATAAATCTCATCCATTCATACTTAGAGAACACCCAATGTTTACCTTCCTTCTTAATGGTAAACTCAAAATCAGAGGATTCTTCTCAGGATTCTGAATCAGAAGAAGATACTAGTTCTTCTGATAGAGAAATTTCAGCCCAATATATGATAGATCCTCCTCCTCCAACTGCTCCTTCTTACACAGTAGATCCTCCTGTAGAAGATATGGAGGCCGAGTCTGTCCCTAACAGACCACCAAATCAATCAGGGCCATCAACAGTAGGTCCTTAGTTCACTCTAGAGGATATAAGCCCTGATCGATATAAAGATCATTTCCAGGAATTCAAGGCCTGGATAGATACACAAATGAAGAAACCTGGTGCTATTATCAAGATAATTTTAGAAGAATTCATCTCAAGAATGACTGGCAGATTTCAGGATTGGTGCACTATTCTAGATGAATACTCAAAGCTTACTATGGTACAATGTCCTGGAGCGTCTGAATTCTTGTGTATTCTTTATACAAAATTTACAGGCAAACCCCAAGAAGGAAATGACATAATCAGACGAGAGTATTTCTAGATGAAGTGTTATTTCCTGTTAAAGAAAGACCTTGATCTCCATTATCAGAAGATGGCTAAAAAATTCTACCAATTAGGCAGATGGGGAAATCCATATTTAAAGGAAGCTTTTATCACCTCATTGCCAGATCTTTTGACAACTGCCATTCATTAGATCATGTGAAAAAAGGATAAATCCATCAATGATCTTTCATTCGAAGAAATGTATCAATTAATGATGCAGGGCTTGAAAATCTATGCAGTGAATGAAAGGAGATTGTCCAAATGCTTGACAGATAGAAAAATCCTTCTCTTAAAAAGTCTTGCAGGAAAAAGGATTTAATGATCAAATGCAAGGGGAATGAAGATATTTGTGCCTGTCCAAGCAAGAAAAAGAAGCATTTCTTCAAGCTCAAATCTAAGGGCTTTGGCTCAAAGCAAAAATGGAGATATTTTAGACAGAAGAAGTGTAGGGGAAGATGAAAATCTAACAGATGCTACATCTGTAGATAGAAGGGTCACTTTGCAAAATGGTGTCCCAATAAGCCTCAACAAGCAGCAAAGATGATCCAACAAATTCAAATTTCATCTGCTGTAGACCTAGAGAATGCAGATGTAAAATCCCTTTTCTCTGTTAAAAATAAGCCTTCAGATGAAACCGTTTTTGCTATCCAAAATTCTTCTTATGAAGAAGATGAACCAGACCATTCAAGCAGTTATTCTTTAACTCCTTTTTCAATGGCTCTAATAACAGAATTACAACTTGATGAAGACCATCTAATTCCTTTGGCCTTTGTTCAGATTTTTCCTGAACCATTTTCCAAGCCTATCAAAGCTGTAGCATTCATGGACATAGGAGCCCATATTTCTATCATGAATCCCAAGGTCTTACGAGCCCAATATTAGAAACCTTACAAGAAGTATTTTCGGGCTGCAAATGGAGAAGTTTTCCATACAGGCCTTATTACAGCTAAGCCCGTTACTGTTCAAATTTTCTCGGGCTGTAAAATCCATGCGAAGTTCTTTGGATCATCATTACCAGATAAAGACTTGGTCGTAGGCTTTGATCTTTATTGGAAGCTTGCTAAGTTAAGAGTCCTTCCAATGGGCCTTAAGTTTTGAAGTTATTTACAGCCCTATACCACAGTCACTTCCTTATTCACTATACAGCCTAGTCTAGCCTAGCTCTCACCAGCCATTACCTATAAAATCCAAACCATAAAATACCTATGTTGTGCTGGAAACCACACTGAATTCCTATAAAAAAACCCAAAACCATTATGGACCAATCCAACCTTTTTCATATCCCTACCATTTAAGCTCAATGAAGATGTTAACCCAATAAAGGCCTCTCATCCTGGCATGAATCTTGAGGAGCAAGAATTAGCTTAGCAAGACTGTTCTCAACTTCTAGGCCATGGGCTTATTGAGCCTACTACTTATGAATGGGCTTGCCAGGCCTTTTATGTTAATAAAAGATCACAATAAGTCAGGGGCAAGAAATGACTTGTCATTGATTATCAGCCTTTAAATCACTTCCTCAGAGATGACAAATTCCCTTTACCAAAAATTTCTTCACTATTTATTCATTTGTCGCAGGGAAAGGTATTTTTCTAAGTTTGACTTAAAGGCATGATTCTAGCAGTTGGGTATTATTTTTGAAGATAGGCACAAAATGACATTTGGCATTCCAAACAGACACTACCAATGGATAGTAATATCATTTAGTCTTAAAATAGCCCCCTCATTATTCCAAAAAGCAATGGTGAAAATCTACGAGCCTATCTTTAATAGTGCTCTAATCTACATCGATGATATCCTCTTATTTTCACCAGATGAGGACTCTCATGTTTATCTACTCAAAAGATTCATGGACCTAACTTAGCAATATGGAATCATGCTATCCTCCACTAAAATGAAGATTGCACATAACCAGATAGAATTCTTGGGGATGACATTCAAAGATGACCAATATCATCCAGGACCCCATATAATTATTAAAGTTTTCAGATGAGAATCTCACGCATAAGCAAATTCAATAGTTTCTTGGCATTGCAAATTATTTGTGCAGCTTTGTTCCCCACTATGCCAAATATGCCAAACCTTTACAACTTATGCTAAAGAAAGATTCTCCACAATGAGGTTCCAGTCAGACACATGCGATCAAACAGTTAATGCAAAATACTCCAACAATTGCCACCATTACAGATTCCCTCTGATGGAAAAAGATTATTATAGACAAATACCAGTGACAGTCACTAAGGGTCCATCTTGTTAGAAGAAAAAGACAGAAAGAAGAGAATCTACTCGCATGTAAGTGGGTCCTTTAAGGACTCAGAAAAACACTATCATTCTATTTTCAAGGAAATATTAACAGTAAAAAATGAGATTAAAAAATTTGAATTCCATTTAATTAGTCACAGATTCGTTGTTCTTATGGACTATTCATCATTTCCAAAAATCCTTGAAAATAAGAAGTCGATGCCTAATCCATAATTGCTATGGTGGAAAGACTGGTTCAATAAGTACTCCTTTGATGTAAAGCATATAAAAGGGGACTTTAACCTAATACTAGATCTATTATCTATACCACGAAACATCTTCTTCTTCCACCTAGTTTATCTAATTATACCTATGAAATCCTTATCTTCCTCATCTTTTCCATCTACTGATGCCTCATCCACTCACCTATCAGTATCTTACTCTCCCTTTCTCTGCATAGGAACTCCACCAGAAGTAGTTCTTCTTATAACCTTTTCTCAAATCTCAGACTTGGATGTTAAATAAATCTTTGCTTACTAGACCAAACTACTCAAATCCTTTAGTCCCATCTTTATGGAGGTCCTGGGTTTCCATCCCTTTTACCCATTCTTGAAGGTATATACCTTCATGGATTTTGCTAATGTTCACAACGGAGAATGGATTTGGCCTAAAGAACTACTAATCTTCTTATGGTATTTTCTTCATCTTTATACCATAGCCATTGAAGTCAGGCCTCTGCATTTTGGTTAATATCTGGAGAAGCTCAAAAGAAGGGTTTATCATTACCCTAATCTCATTACTTTCCTAGAACGGTTTCAACCCCTTGACAAATGGAACGATGCTATGAAAGCAAGGATTTCCTATAGTTCTCATACAACAACCCTAAACAAAAGGGTTATCTATACAGTTCATCAACCCTACTTTGTTGGCCCATCAAGCATTCTCCTCGAATGCTAGGGTGTTTACATTATTACAATGAGATCCAATTTTCTCTATGGACAGATGCTCTTGATCACCATGAGCAGTTTACAAAATTTTAGAGGTTTATCTTCAAAAGAAAAAAAACCATTCCTAATGAAATTTGGCCAACCTTAGCTGAGGACACACCGTGGGATACTCTTCCTCGACGATACAAAAATGAGCTCAATGCTAAGTGCCAGGAATGGGAAGACTTTCCTCCTCAACAACTCAAGCCATTAGACAGTCAGCCCTCAGAACTGTATTCACAGAATCCCTACAAGCCTCAGGATCTATACCAAAAGTATGAGGAAAATCTTATTGTCATAGAAAAGGTAAATGCCAAAATCCAAACAGAAATGAAGGAAGAAGACTACGAGATCATGAACCTGTCACCTTCTCATGAGCCAATCAGAAAGGGATAAGAAGGAGTCTGCTTTACCAAAAGTAGGATGAGTCATCTACATTAATATTTAACTTTTACAGTTGGCTCTTTCTTTTATTTATTTGTAATAATTGCTGGCTCTTTCTTTTATTTGGCCACTAAGGTGTGTCTAGCTGGCCACTTATGTTTATCTGTAATAATTATTAAAGTTTGTCTGGAACCACTTAAGTTTATCGAGAGAATCTTATCTCTTCCTAGCCTATATATCCCTCATTTGTAAAATAAGTTCTGCTTGGAATAAAATATCTATTTCTTCAATCATGAGTTTCTAAAACATATAGCCAATAGTCTTTGATAATATTATCTGATCTCTTGCCATCTTCTTATTCTTCTCTCATTTTCTTTAAAAACCATAATCACTTATTTCATCATTCTAAGAGGACTATTGGAAGCCGTTGGTGGGCATATCAATAGGATCGTGTAGCTCTTCGTGAGTACTTGGCTATAGGACAGTGGTGAAGTGGCGAGGAGATGCCTAGAAAGCCATAGTCATACTGCTAAACTACTCATATGACTTGGTAATGTGTTGCTGCTGATCATGGTCATACGTATATGCAGTCTATAGTCATAGCTGTATGGTGAAATAGTCTTATCAAGTCATATGAGTAGTTTAGCAGTATGACTATGGCTTTTTAGGCATCTCCTCACCACTTCGCCACTGTCCTATAGCCAAGTACTCACGAAGAGCTCCACGATCCTATTGATATGCCCACCAACGACTTCCCACAGTCCTCTTAGTATGATGAAATAAAAGATTATGGTTATCAAAGAAAAGGAGAGAAGAAGAAGAAGAAGATGGCAGGGGATCAGATAATACTATCAAAGACTATTTGCTATATGTTTTAGAAACTCATGATTGAAGAAAGAGAGATTTATTCTAAGTAGAACTCATTTTACTAAACGAGAGAATTCTTCCTTATATAGACTAGGAAGAGATAAGATTCTCTTGACAGATTTAAGTGGTTCCAGACAAACTTTAATAATTATTATAGATAAACACAAGTGGCCAGCTAGATATACCTTAGTGGCCAGATAGAAGAAAGAGCCAGCAATTATTACAAATAAACAAAAGAAAGAGCCAACTATAAAAGTTAAACATTAAAGTAGATGACTCATCCTGCTTTTGGTAAAGTAGATTCCTTCTTATCCCTTTCTGATTGGCTTATGAGAAGGTGACAGGTTCATGATCTCGTAGTCTTCTTCCTTCACTTATGTTTGGATTTTGGCATTTACTTTTTCTATGACAATAAGATTTTTCCCATACTTTTGGTATAGATCCTCAGGCTTGTAAGGATCTTGTGAATATAATTATGAGGGCTGACTGTCCAATGGCTTGAGTTATTGAGGAGGAAAGTCTTCCCATTCCTAGCACTTAACATTAAGCTCATTTTTGTATCATCGAGAAAGAGTATCCCATAGTGTGTCCTCAGCTAAGGTTGGCCATATTTCATTAGGAATGGTTTTATTTCTTTCGAACATAAACCTCTGAAATTCTCTAAACTGCTTATGGTGATCAAGAGCATCTGTCCATAAAGAAAATTGGTTCTCCTTGCAATAATGAAAACACCATTGCATTTGAGGAGTCATGCTTGATAGGCCAACAAAGCAGGGTCGATGAATTGTATAGATAATCCTTTTGTTTAGGGCTGTTGTATGAGAATTGTAGGAAATCCTTGCTTTCATAGCATTGATCCATTTATCAAAGGGTTGAAACCATTCTAGGAAAGTAATGAGATGAGGGTTATGATAAACCCTTCTTTTGAGCTTCTCTAAATATTGATCAAAATGCAAAGGCCTGACTTCAATAGCTATGGTATAAAGATGAAGAAAATACCATAGGAAGATTAGTAGTTCTTTAGGCCAAATCCATCCTCTGTTATGAACAATAGCAAAATCCATGAAGGTGTATACCTTCAAGAATGGGTAAAAGGGATGGAAATCTAGGACCTCCATAAAGATGGGACCAAAGGATTTGAGTAGTTTGGTTTGGTAAACAAAGATTTGTTTAACAGTCAAGTCTGAGATTTGAGAAAAGGTTATAGGAAGAACTACTTCTGGTGAAGTTCCTATGTGGAGAAAGGGAGAGTAAGATACTGATGGGTGAGTGGATGAGGCATCAGTAAATGGATAAGAGGAGGAAGATGAGGATGCCATAGGTATAATTGGATAAACTAGGTGGGAGATGGAGATGCTTCGTGGTCTGGATAATAGATCTGGTATTAGGTTGGAGTCCCATTTTATATGCTTTAATACTTACTGAACTAGTCTTTTCCACCGTAGCAATTCTGGTATTAGGTTGGCACCAACTTTTTATTTTCAAAGATTTTTGGAAATGATGAACAGTCCATAAGAACAGTGAATCTGTGACCAATTAAATGGAATTCAAATTTTTTAATCCCATTTTTGACTGCTAATATTTCCTTGAAAATAGAATGATAGTGTTTTTTTGACTCTTTAAAGGACCCACTTACATGCGAGTAGATTCTCTTCTTTCTATCTTTTTCTTCTAACAAGATGACCCCTCACTGACTGTCACTGGCATCTGTCTGTAATAATCGTTTTCCATCAGAGGGAATCTTTAATAGTGGTAGTTGTTGGAGTATTTGCTTTGACTATTTGACCACATGCGTCTGACTGGAACCCCATTGTGGAGAATCTTTCTTTAGCATGAGCTATAAAGGTTTGGCATATTTGGCATAGTGGGAAACAAAGCTGCACAAATAATTTGCAATGCCAAGAAACTGTTGAATTTGCTTATGCATGAGATTCTCATCTAGAAAGTTTAATAATTCAGCTACAATGTGGGGTCCTGGCTGGTATTGGCCATATTTGAATGTCATCCCCAGGAATTCTATTTGGTTCTGTGCAATCTTCATTTTAGTGGAGGACAACATGATTCCATATTGCTGAGTTAGGTCCATGAATCTTTTGAGTAGATGAACATGAGAGTCCTCATCTAAATATGAGGATATCATGGATGTAGATTAGAGCACTATTAAGGAGAGGCTCATAGATTTTTACCATTACTTTTTGGAATAATGAGGGGGTTGTTTTAAGACCAAACGACATTACTGTCCATTAGTAGTGTCTGTTTGGAATGCAAAATGTCATTTTGTGCCTATCTTCTGGAATAATACCCAACTGCCAGAATCCTACCTTTAAGTCAAACTTAGAAAATACCTTTCCCTGTGACAAATGAATAAATAGTAAGGAAATTTTTGGAAAAGGAAATTTGTCGTCTTTGAGGAAGTGATTTAAAGGCTGATAATCAATGACAAGTCATTTCTTGCCCCTGACTTATTCTGATCTTTTATTAACATAAAAGGCCTATCAAGCCCATTCAAATGTAATAGGCTCAATAAGCCCATAGGCTAGAAGTTGGGAACATTCTTGGTAAGCAAATTCCTGCTCTTCAAGATTCATACTAGGATGAGAGGCCTTTGTTGGGTTAACATCCTCATTGAGCTTAAATGGTAGGGATATGAACAAGGTTGGATTGGTTTATAACAGTTTTGGGTTTTTGGATAGGAATTCAGTGTGGTTTTCGACACAACATAGGTCTTTTATAGTTTGGCTTATATGGGTAATGGCTGGTGAGAGTTGGGCTAGACTAGGTTGTATGGTGAATAAGAAAGTGACTGTGGTATAAGGCTAAAAATAACTTCGAAACTTAAGGCCTGTTGGAAGGATTTTTAACTTAGTAAGCTTCCAATAAAGATCAAAGCCTACGACCAAGTCTTTATCTGGCAAAGATGACCCAAGGAACTTCACATGGATTTTGCAGCCCGGGAAAAACTGAATAGTAATGGGCTTAGCTGTAATAAGGCCCGTATGGAAAACTTCTCCATTTGTAGCCCAAAAATACTTCTTGTAAGGTTACCAATATTGGGCTGGTAAGACCTTAGGATTCATGACAGAAATATGGGCTCCTGTGTCCATGAATGCTACAGCTTTGATAGGCTTGGAAAATGGTTCAGAAAAAATCTAAACAAAGGCCAAAGGAACTGGAGGGTCTTCATCAAGCTGTAATTCTATTATTGGAGCCATTGAAAGTGGAGTTAAAGAATAACTGCCTGAATAGCCTAGTTCATCTTCTTTAGAAGAAGAATCTTGGATAGCAAAAACTGTTTAATCTGAAGGCTTTCAATAGAGAAAAATGATTATACATCTGCATTCTCTAGGTCTATAGCAGATGAAATTTGAATTTGTTGGATCATCTTTGCTGCTTGTTGAGGCTTATTGGGACATCGTTTTGCAAAGTGACCCTTCTGTCCATAGATGTGGTATCTATAGATTTTTGTCTTCCCATGTACTTCTTCCGTCTAAAATATCTCTATTTTTTCTTTTAGCTGAGCCCTTAGATTTGAGCTTGAAGAAATGTTTCTTTTTCTTGCTTGGACATGCACAAATATCTTCATTCCCCTTGCATTTGATCATTAAATCCTTTCTCCTGTAGGACTTTTTAAGAGAAGGATTTTTCTGTCTGTCAAGCATTTGGACAATCACTTTTCGTTCACTGCATAGTTTTTCAAGACCCTATATCATTAATTGATACATTTCTCTGAATGAAAGATCATTGACGGATTTATCCTTTTGTCTCATGATCTGATGAATGGCAGTTGTTAGAAGATCTGACAATGAGGTGATAAAAGCTTCCTTTAAATCTGAATTTCCCCATCCACCTAATTAGTAGAATTTTTTAGCCATCTTCTGATAATGGAGATCAAGGTCTTTCTTTAACAGGGAATAACACTTCCTCTAAAAATACTCTCGTTTGATTATGTCATTTCCTTCTTGCGGTTTGTCTGCAAATTCTGTGTAAAGGATACACAAGAATTCAGACGCTCTAGGACTTTGTACCATAGTAAGCTTTGAGTATTCATCCAGAGTAGTGTACCAATCCTAAAATCTGCCAATCATTCTTGAGATGAATTCTTCTAAAACTGTATTGATAACAGAACCCGGTTTCTTCAGTTGTGTATCTATCCAGGCCTTGAATTCCTGGAAACGATTTCTATATCGATCAGGGCTTATATCCTTTAGGGTGAACCAAGGACCTGCTGTTGATGGCCCTGATTGATTTGGTAGTCTGTTAGGGATAGACTTAGCCTCCATATCTTCTGCAAGAGGATCTACTGTGTAAGAAGGTGCAGTTGGAGGAGGAGGATCTGCCATATATTGGGCTGAAATTTCTCTATCAAAAGAACTAGAACAACTAGTATCTTTTTCTGATTCAGAATCCTGAGAAGAATCCTTCGATTTTGAGTTTACTATTGAGAAGGAAGGTAAAGATTGTGTGCTGTCTAAGTATGAATGGATAGGATTTATCATTTAGTTTTCAAGTGGTTTTGGTGGAGGTTGTTTTACTGATGCAGTGGAAGTAGCAGTATGCATGGATGAGTCTTTTGGCTCAGGTTGAGCAGGAAATTCAGCTCTTAATTTTTTATGGAACAGGTCTGTGGCCAAACCATGATGTTCAAGTTTAGTAGTGGTTGGGATATGTAAGGAAGGTGGTTTAATTGGTGAGGCTTTAGGTAATGGTATTTCAAAGGGATATTGGTATTTTGGTTTAGAGGCTTCAAAGTCCTTCTCAATTCTTTCTAGCTGAGATTTCAGCTTTTGGATTTCTACTGCCTTTTGTCGGATTTCTTTGGTTTGTGCCCTTTGAGTTACTAGCTGCATTACCTCCTTATGTTTTTCTTCAACCTGGATTTATAATTGAATCATTAACTCATAAACATCTCGCTGGTGCTCATTTAGTCTTTCGTCAACTTTATAAACTTGCTGAGACACCTTGTGCACCTTAGATTCTATATTACTAAGAATCCTATTTTGAGCTTACGCATTGGTTGATTGCCAATTAAGCATTGGTTTTGCCGGAGTTAAACTCAACGGATGTCCTTTAGTGTCCATCCCAGTGGGATTCTTTATATGAGCCATGGTCCTGATTTAGGTATGAAGATTGGTTTGGTCAGGTAATGGTGGGAAATCCTCTTCTGTAGGTTGGTACATACAGAGTTCTAGTGCAAGGCTAGGTGCTTTGGGTATCCATTTCATGCTTTGTGAGACACAAGAGATATGTGTTTGGTTGTGAGGCTGTTTATAAATTGGCTGCTTTGGTGTGAAAGATAAAGCTTGAGGGATTGGACCATAGTTAACAAGATAATCATATTTCCCATATGGCTCTCCCAACAGGCCAACAGATGGATCTCCATCTTCATATCTTTTACACATAAAGGCCTCAGAACAACCTTTCCTTTTCTTTTTTAGTTCCTCTTCATCATCCGACCCATATAAACAAGCATCACACCTTCATTCATCCCAGAAATAATGGCCATCTCGTTTAAATGGATAAACAAGAGAACCATTATTCTCAAAGTAGACAATAGGCATGCCTACTTCTGGTTCATGAGGTGTCATCATCAATTGTGTAGTAAACACACCACCTTTTTTCGTTAGAGGAGTTTTGGCAAACTTTGTTTCAACAGTACCATATAGCTTGTGGTAATAAGTTGGCTCTGTTGATTGTACCAGCTAGGTATTTTCATGATTTTCTCAGAATTGGTGACCTAGGTTTCTGGTAGCAACTGTAAGAGCTCATTCCTCGATATTTGGTGAGGAATATGGATACATGTGGGTGCATTTTGTGTATCTGCTACTATCAGTAAGGCCTCATTCTCATGAGGGAGAGAGAGATCAATGAAATGATTCTAGATCATGAAAATCATTTGATAGTGCAGAGTAGCTGCTCTAGCAGAGGCTACTTAAGGAGCTCCAGTTATTTAGATCTGGTCCTTGAGAGCAGCAAGCACATGTGGATCCTTTAGAGACAGATTAAAGTTGGGGTAGAGTGTGAACATCACTGATCCTGCATTCAAAGATGTTTCTACCATTCCAATTACTGTGTGCTGGTATTCGATATACCTATTGCCTAGCAAGGCAATCCTTACAAAGACTGGTAGCCCTTTTCTTCCATGATAGCTCACAACTATTCAACTAGCTCCAAAATGGATATGGGTGTACCCTTGAAGAACCCATTGTTGTACAAACTCTAAAGGTATTTCAAGAGTAATAAACTGTTCCATTTCCGTTGTCGGGATTGGACACTGATCAAAGTTTGAGGACTGTACATACTCTTTTATGACATTGGGAGTTTGTTTGATAAGAGCTTTGATGGATCTGGTCCAAGACGCTTTATTTTTCTGAAAAGCATCGTAAGGGTTTAAGAAGGGTATGTTGGTGTCTTGGATCTTTTGGTTGTCAGGGATATAGCTGAGTTCATACAGGTAGTCTATTCTAAAGGAGGTAGATCTTCTTAAAGAAGGTGTGGGAGGTATGGAAACAGTTAAGGAAGAAGTAAAAGGTTGAGATGAGTAAGGTACAATGTCTATGACAGGATTTTCCATGATAACAGAGTGCCTTTAGTCTCAATAGTATATCATTCACCCCTGTAAAAGGAAAAAAAAAAACTAATGTTAATGTTTCATGTCTATGTAGAAAATCAATTTTCACTCGGTGATGCTTTGGACCGCCATAATGAATTTTGAAATTTCAAAGATACATGTGCCAACAGAACAAAGTGATTCTAAAAGAAATATGGCCTCCAGTATCAAAAGATGCTCTATAGGTTTTCTTCCATATGGTTATCATAAAGAATTAATAGCAGACAAAAGAAAATGGATTGAGACACCCACTCTACAATGTCTCCAAAGTGACTTATCTACTAAAGATTATATTCTAGAACCAGATTCTCAAGACCTATGTGATTATTACATTAAACATGAAGACCCCATAGATAAAGGCTTTATCAACAACAATGACTCAGAATATTACTATATGAACATGTCTCCATCACATGAGCCCATTATTAGGTGACTTTTAATTATCCTAAGACATATACAAAATAATTGTGATGTATTTGTTAGTGCATCACTTTTATGTGTTTTGGTGCTTAAGTATGTTGTCTAGCCAAGATAAGATTCCTTTTAATCTTATCTCTTGAAATGATTACCATGCACTATATTTGTATGCTCTCTCTATATAAAGAGCATAAGTTTGTATTTACAAGGAAGAGAGAGAGAGAGAGAGAGAGAGAGAGAAAGACACTACCTCTTATTTAATAAACTGTCTTTTTAAACAATCTTATGCCTAAGGTTCTATGCCTAATGTTCATACATTTATCTCTAATTTCTTCTTCCATCCTCAGATCCTTCGTGCACTACTAGTCTTCTGTGGTATGAGTACTAAGAGGATAGGTGCTTAGTCATAGACTATGGAGTTATCCATTTTATAGTAATAGTCATAACAGTATTCATATCGCGTGTAAATTTGTATCAGAGGCTTAGCCATTGTTCGTTCGTGTTAGTGAAGAAGAATTAGTTGATAAATGTGGAACTGAAGGCCATCTCATTCACCATGGAAAACCTAAACAATGAACCCTCTCCTTCTTGGTATACTCATATTATTCGTTTAATTATTTCTCTTCCACCATCTCTTACCCTTAAAATCTTCTTCTAGTAAGATACACTATCTCTATGGGCTCAGCTATATCCTAGATTCCCAAAAAATCTAAGATACAAATGCCCCTTTCCTTAATCCCTATGATGATTTTTCTAAACAAAAAAGATCATGGACCTATTATATTAAAATCTTGATCAAACAACCTGCAAAACCCATAAAAGAATATGTTCAAACCTCAAGCTTTGACCAGTATACTATACAAGCTTCTAGAAAAGAACAATTCATTTGTCTAGAGATCTTTCCAGAGTTCTTGCATCAATGGATTTCTCAAGGCCACAAATACATCCATTTTGGTGTTGTTAGAATGAATCTTTCTTATCATGGCTGAAAAGGTTTACCTGTGTTTGCCAGAATTGCTCTTCTGGAGACTTGGTACCTAGAACATCGACATTCAGTATTAGAACTGTTGAGACATATCTTAATGTTGGATATGTTATGTTTACTTTCTATCTAAATCTCAATTTAGCACTTAATGATCCTTATATACTTTATGCTCTAAAGGTACAAATCCATATCACTAGAGCTCTTTAAATAGCTTCAGCCATTGCAATTATACTTCACTACTAGATGATCTATAAGATTCAAAATCATGCACTAAACTTATCTCTCCCACACTCGGATGATGCTTTAATCATTGTTGCAAATACCTACAATGCTTCCTATAAGCATTTGTGTTCTAACACAAATTTTTAGGCAAGAACTCATCCAACTCTCACAAAAAAAATGGGTGATCAGTTATGAGAAGTTTCATGATAATATGTTGCTAGTCTAGTCAACAACATCAGTCTTCCAAAGAAAAACTAATGGTACTATATAAATAAGGTTTGAGAAGCCTTCATCCCTTTCATTAACTACACCCTCATTTTTCTTTACTTTGTTTATGATGACTCCTAAAGAGTTGAAACAAGGTGTTCCTATTGTCCATTTCAAAACAAATAGAATGTTGATGTATGCCTATTAAAGAAATGGATAATGTTATTTTGACACTTGTTGCTATGAAAATTGCTATTATGATCCATATGAAGATGTTGAACAAAAGAAGTCAAGAAGAAAGAGGAAATAAGGAAACTGTTCAGAGAAAGATCTTAGAAGGAGATATGAAAATGGTGATCCATTTGTAGGACTCCTTGGTGAACCTTAGGCAAGTATGATTTCTTTGTCCAGTGTGGACCTCCTTCACACACTTTTCCATTGAAAACACCTCTAACCACTAAAACTCCCTTACCATGTTACAAGTAAGCCTTAAATTGGATAAAGAAAGAATTCGCTCTTTCTCCCATTTCGCCACCTATTCAACCTATTCCTTAAATATATGTGTACCAACCTTCTCTTCAAACTTTAAAGATCAATTTCCACCTTTTACATACCATACCAATCTAATAACCAATGTAGGGAGTGTTGCATCCATAGAAAATCCATTTGGAGTAGATTTCAAAGGTCAGACTTTATAGATCACACTTGCGGAACCAATACTTAATTAATAGTCTAAAAATGCCTAGGCACAAAATCGCCCTCTCAAGAAGATTGAGACTAAGATAGAACAAGTTTCATTTCAAATGCATCAAATGGATACAAAATTATCAAGACATCAAAAAGATGTATAGTCGCTCATGCTAAGGTTACAATCCTAGATTGGAGAAAGACATAATTAGCTAATGAGAATGATTGAATAAAAAAAAATTATTCTTCTGATTTCAGTCAAAAGGTAACTAAGATTCAAAGGTTGAAGGAACAACTTTCTCAAATTGAGAAAGATATGAGATGGGATCCTTATTCGACTCCACCTAAACCTTTTGATCCCTTTGAAATACCTTCCCTAACCTTTCAACCATACAAACCCATACCCATATCTCTTTACACCCTTACAATTGTAGACCTAAAACAATTGGTTCTATCTACTGACCTTTTTAATAAAAAGTTAAAGTCATAAAAGTTTCTCATACAATCTGAACCTGTACATACTCCCAAACTGATAAAAGTCTCTTCCATGTAAATGTCCTCTTCCATTGAATCCATTGAAAACCCTTTCTCATAGCCCCAAGATCCTCCTAAATCCATGATGATAAACCCAATTACCAAGTACCTAGACAAAACCACAACCTTTATTCCTTTCCTTTCTGTGGTCAATTCCTATTCATAGCAGAATGACTCATTAAAATCGTTTTCAAAATTTGAGTCTTTTGAAAAAACTATTGATGAAAAAGTTTTAGAAGTGCCAACTTAGTTTTTGGTTGATCCTCATTTTCAAAATCAGCAGTCAACAAATAATCCTTCTTATACTGTTGATCCACCAAAAGAAATGGAAGCAAAAATAGCCCCAACTTGATCTTGTGTCCCTCTAACTGGAGGATAATGGTTTTCTCTTGATGATGTGTCTCTAGCTTTTTATAAAGAAAAAATATAAGAATACAGGGCATGGATTGATACTCAGATACATAAGCCTAATCTAACTCTCTAAAAGGCCTTAGAAGAATTTGTGACAAGGTTTACGAAAAACTTTAGTATTTGTATATGACAATGGATGAATATACCAAACTCAAGTTGGTCTTGCGCAGCAGTGCTATAGAGTTATTGGCTTATTTCTATTATGAATTTATGGAAAGGTTCAAGATCACACAGAGATAACTCTTATAAAGTATTTCAATATGAGGTATTATTCTTTATTGAAGGATGATTTAGATTTCCCTTTCTAGAGAATGTAAAATAAGTTTTATCAACTTGTTGGATGGGCTAATTTAGATTTGAAGTAGGCTTTTATTATTTCTCTCCTTGAGACATTGGCAAAATCCATGCAAAACATAATTAGCAAAAATAAAAATCAGTGAATGATCTATCACTTGTAGAAATTTATCAAATAATGTTACAAGCATTGGAAAAACTTTATGAATATAAAAGGATCATTGCTCAAATGTTTAATAGACAAAAGGATCCATCCCTCAAAAGTTAATGTAAGAGATCAAACCTTCTCATCAAATGTAGTAGTGATTCAAAAAATTATTAGTGTCCCTCAAAAAAGAAGAAACACTACTTCAAATTTTGAAAAAAATGAATCCAAAAAATCTTTAAAAAAGAAGAAATGGCATTTCTTTAAGAAGAAAAAGAACAGGGGAAAAAAGAAGTTTGATAGATGCTATCTTTATAGGAAAAAGGGTCATTTTGCCAAAATTATCCAAACAAGCTAAGGCATGCAACAAAGATGCTTTAGCATATTTGGATTTCTATAGCAGTAGATCTAGAACATGCATATGTACAATCTATTTTCTCTGAATAGTTTCCTTATTTCTTATTTCTTCTTGACTTTTTTTGGTTCACCATTTTCATTTTGATCATAACAATAATTTTCACAGTAACAAGTGTCTAAATAATAGTGTCCATCTCTTTCATAAGCTTATACCGACAATCTATCTTTTTTGAAATGGACAATAAGACATATTTCTGGCTCATAAGGAGTCATCATAAACTAAGTAAAGAAAACTCAGGGCGTAGCTGATGAAAGGAATGAACACTTCTTAAACCTTTTTTCTATAGTACCATAAGCTTTTCATTGGAAGATTGGTGCTATTGATTAGACTCGTTGTGTATTATCATGAAACTACACATAATTTGTCACTCATTTTTTTGACAAGAGTTGGAGGAGTTCTTTTCTACAAATCTGTATAGGAGCATGAATACATGTAGGAGCATTGTGGGTATCTACAATAATGACTAAAGCATCATTTGAGTGTGGGAGAGATAAACCTAGCGCATAATTTTGAACCCTATAGATCATCTGGTAATGGATTGTAGCTACAGTAGTCGAAGTTATTTGAGGAGCTCTAATGATCTGGATTTTTACATTTAGAGTAGAAAACACATGAGTATCATTAAGTGCTAGATGGAAATTTAGATAGAAAGTGAACATAAATCCCACATTAATAGAGGTCCATGTACTGAGCATCCATAAAGGCAATTTTGGTAAAAATAGGTAAACTTTTTTTTGTCATGATAAGAAAAAGCCATTCTAATAGCATTAAAATGGATGTTTGTGTAGCCTTGAGAAATCCATTGATGCAAGGACTCTAGAGAGATCTCTAGACAAATTAACTATTCTTCTCCAAAAGCCTGTATAGTACACCAGTCAAAACTTGAGGATTGAACAAATTCTTTTATGGATTTTACAAGTTATCTGATTAAGGTTTTAATAGAATGGGTCTATGATCCTTTTTATTTAGAAAAATCATCATAGGGATTAAGGAAATAGGCATTTGTATTTTGGATTTTTGGAAATCTAGGATATAGCTAAGCTCATAGAGATAGTCTATCTTACTATAAGAAGTTCTTTTAAGGGTAAGAGGTGGTGGAAGAGTAATAGTTAAAGGAATAATAGGAGTATACTAAGAAGGAGAGGGTTCATTATTTTGGTTTTCCATGGTCAATGAGATGGCCTTCAATTCCACATATATCAACTAATTCTTCTTCACTAATATGAATGAACAATGGCTAAGGCTCTGATACCAATTTACACTAGATATGAATACTATTATGACTAGTGCTATAAAACATGCAACTTTATGGTCCTTGACTAAGGACTTGCCCTCTTAGTACTCATGCCATGGAAGACTAGTGACGACTGAGGGATATAAGGATTGAAGAAGAAATTATAGATAAATGCAAAAAACCTTAGGTAGAAGACTATTTAGAAAGTCATAGTTTATTAAACAAAAGGCAATGTCCCTCTCTCTAGTTTGCAAATACAAACTTATGCTCCTTATATAGTGGAAGCTTAAAAAAATAGTACACACTAATCATTTCAAGAGATATCTTATCTTAGCTAGACAACATACTAAAGCACCAAAACATACAAAAGTAAAGCATGAACAAATATATCATACTTATTTTACATGTCTTTGAACAATTGGAAGTCACTTGATAATAGGCCAATTTGATGGCGACATGTTCATGTAGCGATATTTTGAGTCATCATTATTGATGGAGCCTTTATGTATGGGGCTTTCATGTTCCATGTAATAATCATATGGGTCCTAAAAATTTGGTTCTAGAATATAATCCTTAACAAATAAGTCATTTTGGAGACATTGTGGAGTGGGTGTCTCAATCTGCTTTCTTTTGTTTGCCATTAATTCTTTATGATAACCATATGGAAGAAAATCCCATAAAACATCTTTTGATAATGGATATATATATATATATATATATATATATATATATATATATATATATATATATATATTTTATATCACTTTTTTTTGTGGTCTCTTGTCTATGTGGATATCACAAAAATCTCTCTGGTGGGAAAAAGAATAAGAGAGT